>KV744467.1:25364-36299 GCA_000468175.2 Phytophthora cryptogea
ACCTCAAAGCCGAAGCCTCCTGTTTTTGGCGCAGCTAGTGGAAGCGGATACCCTCCTGATACAACCTCAAAGCCGAAGCCTCCTGTTTTTGGCGCAGCTAGTGGAAGCGGATACCCTCCTGATACAACCTCAAAGCCGAAGCCTCCTGCTTTTGGCGCAGCTAGTGGAAGCGGGTACCCTCCTGATACAACCTCAAAGCCGAAACCTCCAGCGTTTGGTGCTACTACCACCGCTAGCAATGGGTACCCACCTGACACATCGACGAAGCCAAAACCACCAACGTTTGGGCAATCAACTTCTTCAGAAAAATTAACTTCCTCATTTGGCTTTGGCTCATTTGGGAAAAGCCTTTTTGGATCGTCAGCATCGTCCAGTACTTCAGCACAGACCGAACATTCAACGAGCACGACTACTCCGACGAAGACTAAGTCGTTGTTTGCGGGTGGATTTGGATCTGGTGCGGCTGTGGGGAGTACACATGACACGTCTTCATCTCCATTTGGAGTTGTACCCAAAGCGAATTCAAAGAACACTTTTTCATTTGGAGCAGCGAATGCCAGTGATACGAAGGAATCGGCTTCAAAGGCTAGTACTACACACCCAAGTTTTTCCTTCAACAGTGTGCCTTCTACTTTAGATGATACGAAGACAAGTGAAGGCTCTGAGGACCGGCCTCGAACGAAACGGACTTTGAAGTTTGGCGATATGAGCGCCTTTGAAGCGAAGGCTAACCTCATCCCGTCCACAGCAACTAAGGAGAAGCCGATTGTAGCTCCATCAAAGACTGATAAGGGCATTCCATCATCCAGAATGGAAGGTCAGCTGTGGAAATTGATTGTTGACTTCGACAAGTCCCTGCAGAGAGTAACCAAGAGCTCAAAGGACATCTCGTCTAAAGACCCTGATTTCTCGAAGAAGTTTTTAGCTACGATGGACAACCTGCGTACCCAAATCTCAAGTCTCTGTGATGAGATCAACAACCTGGACGAGTCGCGGGATCGGATCGAGAAGGATGTTCTTTTTGTAATCGGTAGTGATGGGGACGTGCACGAGCAGCTTGAATATGGTCGCGAAATTCTGAACAGTTTCAACGACGAAGCTCTTAAGAGGACGCTGGACGAGCAACCACTTGACCAGCGCTCAAAGGAAACTCGAGAATCGTTGAAAGACAAATTGAATGAGGTAGAAAAGTGCTGCCGTGAGCTCGACAGCCACCTCTCCTCTTCAAAAATTGGTGCTGATGGAACGGGTGCGGTATCCTCAACACACTTATTTCGTGTACTGAAGCAGACGTATGATAACTCGAAGCTGCAGTATAACAAGGCGTGCAAGCTGGCTGAACATTTAGAAAAACTGAGTTTGCGTGGAGAACGAATGAGGCATTCTAACGGTGTTGGTGGCATTTCTTCTGTCGAAAGAAAGGTTCATCCGGTGGCAACCAAGTCGGAAGTGATCCAGAGTATTGTGGAGACAGAACAACGTAGCCAAGACGTGCGCCACATTTTTTTGTCCCTGTGCAACAATGTGGTTACCCCTCGCGATGTGTCTTCAGCCCCGCGACGAAAGTTGGCACCTCCGACGCCATCCGATTCTTCAGCTTCTCCACTCCGGATTAAAGCCTGCAGTAAGTTGATGCCGAAGACTCAACTAAGCGTTGCTTCCCCTATGAGCTCAGCAAAGCAGCCGTCAAGGTCTGTATCGTTTAAGGAAACTCCTGTGAAGTCTGGATCGAAACTGTTCTCGCTTGCTGAAGCCATGGCGCCAAAGGACGAACCGGCTAAGCTTGTTAAAACTCCACAGCCAGCAAAGCCAAGTGTGGGTGTCGGCAAGGCCCCGCAAAGACCTAGCCTAGGCGCCCCAGCAACGGCGGCGAAATCTACTTCGTCTACTGCTCCGAAGTCTAATGCATTCAGTTTCCCGAAATCATCCAAGGATGGTGCGAGTTCGTTCGCTGCTCCTGGGGCAAACGGAGATAGCAAAAAAACATCGCCAAAGTTTGGTGGGTTTGGAGTTAACTCGCCAGCGGTGAAGTCGAAACGAAAAGCTGACGAAATGCCGACTTCCTCTTTTTCGTTAGGAGGCCAAGAAGCGTCGGCAGCACCGTCCGCTTTCAGTTTTGGGTTAAAGAACAATGCGCAACAGCCTACTACTGCTCCGGTTTCGACGGACTACAAAGCACTTTTGGAAAAATTCTACAAGGTGCACAATCCGTCAAAGAGTGGTAGCGTGATTGAAAAGGCCCTGGCAACATACAAAGGCAGAGAAGAGGATTTGTTCACGCGACTTTTTACAATGTATGTCCCGGACTCGAAGCCCGAAGATGTAACGAAGTATTTAAATGGAGGCCCAGTACCACCTAAGTCCGAGACCGCCGCTGCATCTTCGAAGTCACCCGCGCCAGCTAATGCAGCATCCAAAAGTCCTTTTGGCGGCTTTGGAGCGTCAGCTCAGAAGGATACCGCCGCGAAACCCAGTCCTTTTGGCGCGTCTCCGTCTGCGTTCAGTCTCGGACCCGCAGCAAACACCTCGTCTGGATTTGGTGCGTTCGGATCTGCAGCAACGAGCTCTTCGTCGGCACCATTCGGAGCAGCTGCCGCTTCTCCTTTCGGGAAACCTGCTGTGGACTATCGCCAGAAGTTGGTGGAGTTTTATCAGCAACACAACCCAAGTAAACTCAGCAGTGTGGATGCTAATCTCCAGAAGTACAAGGGAAACGAGGAGAAGCTATTCCAGAATCTCGCCTCGAAGTACAAGGTAAATGGTGTAAGTGGAGTCCCGCCTGCAAGCCCAGCCGTGCAACCCGCACAACCTAATGCAGCTGCCAGCCCTTTCGGCAAACCAGGCGCGTTTTCATCCCCCACCGTTTCCAGCGGAGTGACGTTCGGCTCGGCCAGTTCAGTTGGTTTCGGTGCACCAAAGCCTGCCCCCGCGGCCTCTCCGTTTGGAGCTGCTTCTCAGACCTCTAGTGGCTTCGGCGCTGCGTCCCAAACCTCTAGTGGGTTTGGCACTGCTTCTCAGACCTCAAGTGGCTTTGGTTCTGCTGGAGGGAGTGGATTTGGAGGTGGATTCCAGTCGGCTGCTGCTACAGCCCCATCGTTTGGTGCACCCTCTCCGTTTGGTGCTGGAGCCAGCGGATTTGGAGCTGGTGGTGTCAACTATCGCGAGAAGCTTACAGAATTTTATCAGCAACACAACCCAGGTAAGCTGAACTCCGTAGACGCGACTCTGGAAAAGTACAAGGGCCGTGAAGATCACCTCTTCTCGATGCTAGAGCAGAAGTACGTCAAGAAGACACCGACAGTTCCGGCCGCGGGAGGCTTCGGTGGCATTCCTACCACCACCACGTTCGGTGGTGGCAGCGGTTTTGGTACGCCGTCGGCTTTGGGGGCGGCGAGCGCAGCTCCTGCATTCGGATCAGCTTCGTCGTTGGGCGGAGCTGCTCAGCCAGCTTTTGGTGCCAGTCAGGGCTCAGGCTTTGGGATGGCATCGCGCATGGGTGGCGGATTTGGCTCTGCTGCCCCTGCCGCTCCTAGTGGAGCACCCGCTGGGTCCGGATTCAGCTCCTTCGGCTCGCAGACACCGACATTCGGTGGCTCTACACAGCAATCTGGTGGCTTCGGTGCGGCTGCGAATAGCGGAGGCTTCGGCTCCGGTTTCGGAGGCGCTGCGGCCTCAGGCGGCTTTGGCCAGCCTGCAACCTTTAGCAACCCGAGCTTCACCCAGATGCGGTAATTACAAGAAGCAACAGCCTTGGCTCCTAGCACGACGTAGTTAGTAAACGAGATACAATGGTTCACGTGTTGCCTTTCGCAGTCTACAGTCTACTCTGTAGTTGAAGTGCTTACAGGTCTATTTGACTACCGGGTAACGAGCGCTTGTGTTAATGTGACTACTTGGTAGTACGGTTTTACCTGCTAGGCCAGCCATTCATTTCTATCGATAAAGCAGGCTAGCAACTTGGTCATTACCCAAGTGGAGCCAAAGTAGATCAGTGTTGGAATTCTTTGTATATCGATCGGCATAGGCCGCTCGCAGTCCTATTTGCGACAGACTTGGCGTTGCCTCCTCATGCTGCCAGGTCTTACAAGTGACTGCAAAAGCAAACGTTTATACCAGCGACCCGTCCCGTTGAGTTTGCTGCCTTGTTTCCCCCAAAGAGGCTGCGCAATTACGGATGAAACATCTCTTACCACACCTAAACTGCATATTCAGCCCCATACGTGCAAGCAACAATGCTTCTAGAGTAGTAAACGCAATCTGCATCGCAACCAAAGTCGTTCAAAACACTTTGTGCAAATGTAAAAAATATACGCGCGAGGTAGTTTCATTTCAGCTTCAAACCTTCAAAACACGGAGAGAGGAAGCTCCGCTCCTCCTCTGTTATAGCCTTCCTCCACTGATTCAGCCCTCGCTGCTCCGAGCACACGCGGTATTTGCGCCAGCAGAAGGCGTCCGTTGCTTTCTTTTTCTTCATCGTTTGACGCTTTCATTTTGTTCACTAGTCACGATACCGGGGGGACGTTGAACGAACGGGCAAAGTCTCTCTGCCCCCTTCTTGGACCGCAAACTACTGCGCGTGCTCTTTGCGTCGCCGGGTAGCTTAAGCCTCCTCGCACCACTTGTTCTCCTCGCGGATCTGGGCCTCCTCCTCGGGCGTAAAGTCGTTGACGATGTTGAACGTCTCGCGGATCTCCTGGGGGGTCTTGCCCTTGATCATACTGGCTACCTTGGCGCACGCCAGATCAAGTAGACTCTTGATATCCATGTAATTGGCGGCCAGGATGAGCTCGAACAGGATCTCCTGCTCAATGTCCACGAAGTTGGCGTCCCAGTCCGACACCACGTCGTGCATGTCGGCGCTCTTGAGCGGCTTCTCGATCTCGCGCATGGGGTTGTTGTGGTGGTGGCTGCAGAACTCGATCACCTTGGACAGCACGGGGCTCTTGACGTTCGGCAGCGGGATCTCCTGCACCTCATCGTCGTCCGCGTCATCTGCGTCGCATTTACACCAATCGCTCGTCAGCACGAATCTATTTATAGCATTTCTAATTGGGAAAGAAATCCATTTCTAAAAGCCTCAACCCACCCGAGATGAGCGTCTTGACCAGCTCGCTCATGGCCGCGACGCTGCGGGACACCTCGAAGCTGTCGCCGTCCATGGAAACGAGGTTCACCTTGCGCGCGTCCTCCTCCTGCGCGGGGGTGTCCTGGGCGGGGGCGGCGGCATCCGACATGGCTGACTCGAAGTTTGTATGCGGCACGGGAGCTTGGACTCGTCGCTTTCGGGGAATGAGCCGCCTCCGTGGGTTAGCCACGCAATCCAACGTTATTCTACGCGTATTTTACGTATTTTACGTCGGTCAGTCTGTTTCAATCCATCCCCTCTATACGAAACATCCGTCTCTTGTACAGAATCGAGAGTGAAGGTCGTATAGTTGAAGTTACAAGTAGTGGTCACTACGCGCTGCCCTCCGAGCGGCTCTCGGCGCGCTGACGCACGGATCCTTGCTTGAGCGCGCTCATATCGGAGCTATCAGTAGTCTCTGCCAGCATCCGCGTCGCCATGGCCCGTGCGCTGTCGTGCTTGGCGTGCTCGCGTTCTCGTCGGAGACTCTCGGAGACGTCTCTGGGGACGGAGGGCACGACGCAAGCCAACCAGACTTTAAGAACTAGCAACAAGTGTTCGATACCAAAGACGATCCAGACTTTCTGTGTAGTGGTGAGAGCCGGAAACGCACGCTCCAGTAGCGACGTCGAGTACGCCAAGTGGAAGCAGTTGGTGAGCACAGCGAGCACGCTCATGATCTGCAACACATGCAGCCACACACCAATACCACTGGCCTTGTGTGCAAGCGGACGTTGTCTGGTGTGGCACAGCTTGAACGCATCTGTACGCAGCTCCAGCAAGTTGTTAAGCAATGCAAGCAGCGGCGCCAACGGGAAGGCCAACGAGAAGAAGGACACGTAGCCGAACTGCACCAGCATCTCTGTGTAATCTTCGAACGTGTCGTAGCGCTTTAGACCCGCTTCTTCCCAAGCACGGTCGGACGCTTGCTCCAGTCGGACACACTGCTCGTGAATCACAGCGTTGCTACTCATCATTGCTTCGGCCGCTAATCTTGTCGTTGCTGCTGCGTTACTGCGATGGAGGTTGGGGCCCCGAGGCCGAGCAGTTGCTGCGCCGATGCCATTGAAGACTGTGGACTCGTTGAACTGTTGGTTCGTAGCACGTTTCTTGGCGCGAGCATCGAGTCGGCGACGTACGAACGGGTACAGCGTCTCCATGACGTTTTTCCAGAGCTGTCCGGTTACCATGAATGAAGCGAGCTGGATCGCAACTCGAACCATGCCGTCGGACTTCGAAGTCTCACCATCGGTGCTAGAACTGGATGAATTATCTCCTTGAGGTGCAAACGCGTAATAGTACAGTGAGGCGAAGACGTGCACAAACCGGAACGAAAAAACTTTCAGAATGAGATGGCTCTGGTACCTCGACTCGGTGCGGTGGTTTTCCCAGTTATTGAGCGAACGAGCTGCTCGCGTGAACGCAGCATCCAGTACTGGGATCAAGAGGCCGTAAAGTATCGGAGTCAGCAAAAGGTAGATCCAGAAATCCCACCGCACACCAAGCTGTGCCAATGCGCGGAGATCTTCCAACGTAATGGTCCCGGATTTCGTGACTTTCTGAGCAATCTGAGCGGCTTCGTGCTTGGTTGCCAGTGATTCGGCTTCGAGTCGATCACGAGTAGAAAAAGCAAAATATGCTACTGTTACCACTGATATAATGCTTCCAGTCACGCAAGGTATTGTGATGCTGTACTTGAGCAACCGCTTCCAGAGAGGATAGCGCCTTTCGACCGGTTTATCATCGACGCTTTCCTTCTCGTTGCGTGGTTTGCTTTCGTCACCATAAAATTCAGGCCGGGTGACTTCTTCATCTTCATATCCCCAAGTACCCCAGCGGTATGCCAAGGCCGCTGCTCGTCTTCTCCACGCGATAATGAAAGCTGATGTCCATAACGCCATGAAAAGCGCGTAGATCGGGGCTGCTGGATGATCGAGATGGTGCGAATGAACTTGTAAAACGAAAAGCACAACGCCGGCAACGCTTGGAACCACAAGCCAGCGAGTGTACATCTCCATCCACGCGAAGTAAAATGCAACTCGCTCACCAAAATACTGCGCAACGTCATCAAGTGGTTGGTGAAGTACGCTTCGAAGGATCGAGCATTTTGACCCAGAAGGCGCCGTTGAGTCGTGCTGATGTTTGCTCGGAAGAAGTGATGTCCGCCAAAATGTCACCCATCTCGTCTTGAGCAAAGCTAAATTCTGCTTGTGCAGCGGGTACATCTGCAACACGTATCGTGTGGCAATAGGACAGGACTCGTTAAGCCCCGCTCCACCATCACTTTCGGAAGCTGTTAGCAGTGCATGAACAATGCTTTGCTTTTCGCTGTCGAGAAAGTTGATGCACTTTCGAACTGGGTCAAAGTCGGCGAAACTTGAACGCAGTTCGCACGAGAATACCATCCAGACCTGATCGAATCGCCTTTGTTTTCGAAGTCGCAGCCGTTCAGCGCCAAGCTCCAACACACGTTGCGGTGCTCGCACTTTAAGTAACGATTGTTTCCCGTCCAAAGAGAGAAGGCGTTTAACGTGCAGCCCTGTGTGTCGAATCCGGTTAACAATTACTGTTCGGACATTTGAAGCGTCAACTTTCGTGATCGGCTTCAAAGTCATGATTGACGTTACAGCAGTCTCGGGCAATTCAACATGTTCTTCGTACTTGGAAGGCTTCAACAAAATGGCAAAGTCAAACTCGTCTTCCTGCTGCGAAAGTTTTCCGATGCGCTCCGGCAAACCATTTCCCCTAAAACTGCTATCACCACCACTTCGTTCATCACTGGGTCTTCGACTCAAATCACGACGGTGAATGTGTCCAGGAATTTTTCTTGCTGGGGCGTATCGACTTTGAGTGGGCTCTTCACTGGTTGTATTCTCATCAGCGGCTTCTGTATCGAAAGTTGGGGAGACAACTGAAGGCTCGGCGATGGAACAGTTTTCCACACTTGATTCGCGGTCTTCGCCTGTAGTCTGGAAAAATAGAGTCTGCGTTTGCTTGCTTGGCACCGCAGACGCTACGATGCAAGAGTTATTACGCTGATGAGACGGAGGGGGCTGGGATTGATGTCGATGGTGGGTTTGCTTTCGACGAAGCAATGCCAAGACTGGAGCTTCTCTCGGTTTTGACTCCTCAGTTATTTCCAAAGCAACCTGCATTGGCTGTCCAGAGCTTGCTGGAGTACACACAGCTTGAGAACTTGGCATGGAGCCCGGCTTGATTTCTGCTAAGGTACCGGTGTTATCAGAGTCTCGCGAGTAGTTCGGTGCAGCGTCAATTTCAGCCTTGTTCTGTTGCTGACGCTTCTGTTCGAGTTGAGTCTGTTGTCGAAGGTGCTTTTGAACAACTTCATTTATTTGAAAAGGTCGAAAGGGACTTCGAGCTGGGCGATGATCAGCTTCAGTTGGTTCGTGAACTGACACTTCATCGTGTACTGCAATGGCAGTGTTCGGTTGAATTGCACTCGCATCCAGCTGCTTCTTCTCAGCAACTCGTGAATTCTCGTTTTTTACGTGTTGTAGCTGGTTACCAAGTGCAGTTTTCCACGGCCGGCCATACAAAGCCGGAGAAAATGGCACAGCCCGCGAGCGTTGATCTGTGGTCGTCGTTGGGTCTTTTGAATATCGTCTCGGCAGTGTCTTTCCTTCCTTTAACAGTGAAGATGCTGGTGAATTTCTTGACGGTGGAAGACCAATCTCCCCCAAAGCTTGGCTAACAGCAGTCGCAGCTTTTGTTGGTGACGATTGACTAGCCATGCTGCAACTTTCGTGATCTTTGGTGGCACTTCAGCCAGACGATCTACGTATTGGAAGTGTACTCTGGACGTGGCCCAGACCACCTGCAATACCGTTGAGGAGTTTCCATGCCAGTAACGAAGAATGGGTTTCGCATTTACCTAAGGTGTCCGGAAATATGCCATCAAGATGAGCTTTTCTAGCAATATCTGTCATGATCACTTCAGTAAGCTGTGGTTGAAAGCCTTTACTCAATGACGATGACGGAGACACCACGACGATTCTCCACTAGGAATTTCTCGGCTCCAGCGAGGGTCCCAGTTGGAGGTAGAACTAGGGACGGTATATCAACAACTCGAAATCGGCGCACAAGCCGGCTAGAAAACGCGTTGGAAGATGCGAGGGAGAACTCTGGATATTCAGCGTACTGTACGCCTCGACGTCTTCGCGGAGGTAAACCGAAAATCGACAATGCAACAGTGGAGCAGCTTCAAAGCGTTTACGACCGGATAGACCTACGCAACAATTTCGTTACCCACGAAACACAGCTTTCGCCCTCACAACTGCAGGCAGCAGAGCAAGCTGTGCAAGTTTTCGTAGATAAAATGCGTCGTGTGGCAGATACAGTGGATGCAAAAGGCAGGTTCGACCTTGTACGAGCGCTGACAAACGACATGTTGGAGTTTCCAGACAACGTCGACTCTAAAAACCTGCGACCCCTTTTAACTGCACGACAGCAACTCCATGAAGTTGATGCGCCGAATCAGCTAAGTGACGTAACGCATTGGTACGTTGTGGACAAAGAGATTGGTCGAGGCACTTTCGGTCGTATATGCTTAGCTACCCATCGGCTGAGTGAAACACCTGTAGCAATTAAAAGTTATACCCGTTTGCACGGTGCCAGGTCATGTTTGGCTGTGGATGGTATCGGGAAGCGAGGCGTTGGCGACTCGGGAGGAGATGCACTTGAATGGCGTCGCGTTCGACAGGAAGTCAATGTATTGTCGAGGCTGCGGGCACACCCGAACATCATTCGGTTTGTGGAAGTTTTCGAAACACCCACGCGAATTCACGCCGTGACGGAACTTGTACAAGGCACCAGCTTGTGCGACATACTACGACGTGCTCCAGGCCAGCGTCTGACAGAAACTCGAGCTAAACACATATTTCGGCAACTTACAGCTGCGATCGAAGCTCTGCACGCTCAAAGCGTGATTCACCGCGATTTGAAACTTGAAAACGTTCTGTTAGACGGATGCTCAGGGCACGTTACAGTGATTGATTTTGGTTTTAGCGACTTCGAAACATCAAACGGTTCTGCAGACAACAACCCACCTAAGAAGCTGCCAAAAAAGAAAAACTTTTGCGGGACCCCGTCATACATGGCCCCGGAAGTTGTTTCAACTGAGCGATATGATGGAAGACCCGTGGATATTTGGAGTCTGGGAGTTTTGCTGTACGTGATGCTGTGTGGCAAGTTCCCATTCCAGGGTACGAGTTTTCACCAACTCTATCAGAAGCTTCGCACAGGTGCACAGCAGCTGGTACTGCCGACGACACTATCGATCGAGGCTCGCTCCCTTCTTCAGTCTATCTTGATTGTAAACCCAGCGAAACGACCGAGCGCTAGTGGGTTGTGCTGTTGCTCGTGGTTAAAAGACAGGGAGAGTCTGCCATTGCTTCCACCACAACTTCAGAAGTCCCTGCGTTTATCTTTTGAAACGTGGTCAGGGACGAACCTATTGATCTGCACGGCGCTCACCGAGTTGTATGGCATACAACTTAGTTTCTCTGCTTTTGACCGGGCCAAAGCAGGCCAACGGCAACACAAACGACTGCGTGCATTCATAGACCTCGCTACCATTGATTCGCTCCGTCACTTCCTGGATATTGCCGCTAACTTTCAGAATTTGCCGTCTTCTGATGTACAACGAAATGAAAAGTTAGATACTACAGACTCGAACGAGCCTCAACAGAGCGAACCAGACATTGATTTATCAACTACGCGACACAAGCTGCAATTAGAGAAACTCATCGGTCTAGTGAAAACATCACTTGCCACTAACCAAGTCGTAATTG
>KV744467.1:36349-57023 GCA_000468175.2 Phytophthora cryptogea
TCATCGGTCTAGTGAAAACATCACTTGCCACTAACCAAGTCGTAATTGAACCTGAAAAGATTCTTATGTGAAGGAGCTGGGTCATCGATGGTGTTACTGCAAGCCCCTTGGACATTTGCACCTTAGATCGCCTTAGTAGCAGCCGTGACCACCAACAAGCACATGACAGGGAGCGAATATTGCCAACATACTTAACACGATGACCCACAAAAATCCAAACCCATAGAGTGCAACGACGACTGCAGCACCAATCGGCGAGAGCTCATGCCTCATTTCTTCGAGTTGACGAGGTCCCTTGGGCAGAAGTCTAGCGGTGAGGAATACTACTGGTATCAGGGGGATAATACTCGTGAGAACGGACAGCTTCCAGATTCCACTAAAGTTGTGCGGTATTGTTTGTAGATCACTCAGCTCGACAGGCCAAATATGAAGTAGCATGTTGGATATTGTATTTGCAAACGCCTGGGCAAGGTTCGTGACACTTGTGAGTAGGGCAAACGCCACACCTTCTTGTTGCTCCGGACAAACTGCAACGAAAATTTGAGCGACTGGCAGATACTGAAATCCACGGGCAAACGATTCCCCAGCAGCATCACCCATAGCAAACCAGAACGGAGCGATTCCAAAGATTTCGTTTACTTGAAACACAAGCAGCACGTTGAGAAGCGAAAACCCTGCGACGACAAGTCCGGTTACGAAGTACACGTCGTGCCATGGCGAGTCATAATGTGGCAGAATGTGAGTTCGGTACACGACGATGGAGACAAACGTCACCGAGGCTCCAATACCACTGAGTGCTCCGTACTCGAACGCATCAAAATTGAAAGCCACCTTCAAATAATTTCCCCAAGCAGCATTTTGCACGAAAAAGGCATTAACAAGCACCAAGAAGCACACCGGTTGCCACGTAGCTCGCCGTTGAAGCATGAGCCAAATACCTGCGACCTGCTCCCCAAGCTGCATTGGCCCATTTTCTTCTGCTGGTTCGTACAGGTATCTCAACGTCGGAAGCACCGTGAGCAGCGGCACGAACGCGAGAAAAGCAAACTGCTGCCCCATCGAAGCCCCCCACCCCCACTGCGACTTGTTACTCAGCATCGCGCCCATCCAGTAGCCCACCATCTCACTCGCAAAGCGACACAAATACACCGTCGTCTGCAGCTGCGTGCCTTGTGTCTTCTGGTTTGTCTTCGAGTCTCCCTGCTGCAGTTTCGTCTCCATCGATTTTTTCCTGGGCGACTTCTGCTGCAAGAGCAAAACACGATGTGCTACCAATCCATCCGCCATAACGTCTGCCATAACGACGCCGACCGTAGCTCCGAGCAGCAGCAGAGTGAACGACACGATCGTCAAGGCATTCGAGGCGCTGTAAATCGACAGGAGCAAGTGGAAAAACGACGCCGTGACACAACCGACGAGCAAATACGGCGTGAACCGTTGCCCGTAGACGGGGAAAACATCCGGTAGCAGTCCGAAGAGCACTTTGAACGTCCAGGGCAGTGCTCGCACTACTGCCACCGTACTGAGTTGGGCGTCCGAAGCGCCGAGCATCCTCGGGAAGTACTCGATATTGGCTTGAGGAAATGAGTACATAAGACCCGTGCTCATGTACGTTATGGGGATGGCCAACGACTCGAGGCTCCAGACGGAACCAGAGTATTGTTCAGGGAGTAAAGTGGAGAGCAGGAGTCCTTCGTCTTGGCTGGTGGTGCGAGTGCGTTTGATGTGGTCACTCAGTGACACGTAACACGTCGAGTCGGACTCACTCAGGGCTTCGTCGGGCGTGGCAACTCCTGGTTTGGTCGCCACTCGCTTCATGTTAGAACGTCGATTGCCCAGCAATAAAATGCAGCGGGTTCATCGATATGATCCCTTACGTCGCTCGCACCTCTTCGCGTCCAGCGTATCTTTCGTTTTCAGCCTATCAAAATGACTGGAATGCATTAGCTAGCCAATCAAAAAGCTGCTGCAAGTTGAAGTTGATTTCGCTGGTCGACCCCTGCACAGCGAGGTGGCTATCGAGAAAGAGTGGTGCAGCACATTCGTGTTGGATTTCAACCTGACACTCGTAATTCCGAACTGTCCAACAGAGCTGTAAACGCTACAAAAACCAAGGTTTCAGGAGAGGAGAAGCCGAACGCGAAGTTCTAAGGAATGGGAGCTGAGCTTGTGTTTAATCAAGAGCCTGCAAACGATGTCATTAGAGGGGTCCTGGTGGGGATTGCAATTGTTCTCGATGTCATTAGAGGGGTCCTGGTGGGGATTGCAGTTGTTCTCGGTCCTAACCTAACCAACACCACGTCACGCTTAGGTATCTTCTATACTGAAACTAGCTGTCGCATCGAAGTGGGCACACGACGCGCATCGTCCAGCTCAAAAAGTAAGAATGTTCTTCTCGTCGCCAGGTGTTTACGTGCCATGCTTGGCATGTAGCTGTTGCGCCAACGGCCTAGTAGGCAGTTGAGTGAGGTTGGAGATCGATGCCAGGTGTTGTATTCCACTTGACGATATTGCATCGTTTGAAAGCGATAGCGTTTGTGTTGACTATCACCGACTAACACTGCAATGTTGTAGAAAGTTTGTTCGCGCCAGTTGTTCCATTTGCTGCCAGCTATCAAAAAGCGGAAAGCCACGTGAACTAGCTCTTTCTTCACAGTTGTGCGCTACTCGGCGTTGGGTTGCAATCGCATTGTGTGAGTATGCGTGCATACACACCCTCACTCAACTCGGCGATCCCAACGTGCTGATGCGTACCGCAAGACCAGCGACACGTTAAAATCTCCAAGATGGTCGGTCACAAAGGCAACATATCCGTTAACTGTTAAATAGCGTTAATCAAAACCTCTCAACGTCAGCACAAGAACTGGCGTCACTTCGCGTCCTGCACGCCCTCCCAGCCTTAAACCCCATGAGCTCCTCTCGTGCTCGTCTCAAACCCTTCGGTCCTCTAGAGCCGCTGTCCGCCGCCGCTCCGTGGGCCATTTTCCCTCGCAAGAAACTGGACGTGACGTATCGCGACATTGGCGCTGGCTTGGCCGCATGTCTCCAGCTGAAGGAGCACCAACGCTCCGAGTACGAACAGAAGATCTCGCAATTGTGGGACCCCAGCGGCCATTCCATGATCACACTCTCCATTCGGTACGAGGAGCTGCCAATTGCCAGTGCAATGGCGAAATTTCGAGACTGTTGGGCCTCATTTTGGTGGCTTTCTTGTGTTTAGGACGGGGTTTGATCTGCTCCTGCAGACGCTCAAGCTCCCGGTGGGGAGTGAAGTGCTGTGCAGTGCCATTACTATCCCAGATATGCTCTACGTGCTGCGGTATCATGGGTTGGTGCCCGTGCCGGTGGATTTGGATCCGGAGACGCTGGCGGTGGACGTGCAGTTGCTGAAGAAGGCGGTGACGGAGGTGAGAGAAGGTGGAAGAGTGGGCTGGAGGTTGGAGAACTTACGCGTGGATTTGAGTGCTGCAGAAAACCAAGATGATGCTGATCGCACACATCTTCGGGTCGCGGTTCCCGCTGGATGAAGTCCTGGACGTCGCGCGCAGCAACGATCTGCTGGTTGTGGAGGACTGCGCGCAGGCGTTCATGGGCATGCAGTACACGGGCGAAAGCCGCGCGGATGTCTCGATGTTCAGCTTTGGCACGATCAAAACGGCGACGTCGTTTGGTGGCGCCATTATCCACGTGAAGAACTCGGCTGTGCTGGATGAGATGCGTCGTCGTGAAAAGAGGTGCGATACTTTGATATACAATTCAAGTCGTTGTGGGGCGTGATGTAATTCTGTATGTTAATGTTGTAGATATCCGTGCCGTACCAACTTGTTTTTCTTCAAGAGATTGGTGAAGTACGGTGTACTGCATGGCATATCTACACCTGCCGTGTATGGTCTATTTCTCCATGCCTGTCGCGCCGTTGGAGGTGTGCTCTCTCTGCAGTTTTCATCTGGAAAATTTAAGTATGCATACTATAGTTTCTCGTTGACTAATGTTTCCTTCGTTTAGCTGATCATGACAAAGTCATCACGTCGGCAATTCGTGGTTTCAGCGGCGGAGAGCTGGTTTCGCTGATTCAATACCGTCCATCGATGGCTCTGCTAGGATTGATGCATCGACGCCTCACATGCATGGACGAACAGTATGTTTCCCTGAGAAAGTAAGGCTGTTTGAGAAATGTTGCTTAATGCGTTGGTGTACTGACGTTTAGTTGGCACTGGATGCATACTGTACAGGTCGAAAAGCGAGCAGTTGGCAAACGCCATTAAGGATCTTCCCAACGTTTCGGTACGTTGATTCTTCATCCTATTTTTTATGCGCAGCAATCTAATTGGTACAGTATACGGGCTCTTTTGATTCGCACACTTTAGATTCCAGGCCACCATGCTGAGAAGCACTACTACTGGCTGTTTCCGGTGTGTGTGCCGTCCCCGAAAGATATCGTTAGCTACATGAACAAGCATGTACGCTCGTGAATTTTTTTTTAACGGTGCAGTTCTGCTGCTCTCACACTAATATTTTGACTGGTGTTTCCTCAAAGGGATTCGATGTTACATCGGGAGCTACGCAACTGGCTTACGTACCAAGGTACGGGTCATGCATAACAACGTTGACATCTCAAGTCTGATTCTGAGTTGCATATTGAACAGTCCTAAAGGCCACGAACACGATCCCGTACACGCCAAACACATCATGACAAGGTTTGATGAAAAAATGCAGCAGAGTTTTGCTATCTGTCGGAATTACTAATAACTTGTTTATTTTCTTTGAACTCACGCGGCTGTAGCTTGGTCTATCTACCGGTCACGCCCGAAACTCCAGACTGGGCCATTGAGAAAATGATGTGCTGTTTCCGTGACGCGCTACAGACGTCAAGCAGACTCTAGTCAATCGAGCCAACGAGGGTCTGGTTCATGGATCACATTGTATCTGAAACTGGACTGGAAGTTCAGACACTTGCCATTTTCACTGACTAATAGATCTAAACGGCATGTAGTTTCACGTGCTGTTGTGTGCTTTCAGATTTCTCGACGAGTTCTGCTCATAAGCAATCAGGTTGTTGTTCATGAATGTATTTCGTGTCGGTTAATAAGTTTTTGTGCGGTGTCTCTCTCGCTGGCAGTGCATGGCTTCGACTCGATCGCTACCGGCCAAACGAACCTAGAAAAAAGAGCTTAGCATCGACACAAGTGCGGTGATCGACACGACTGAGGCCGAAAGTTGAAGTGTGGACGCTGCACTCGCGGTGGTGGATGTAGACGACGAGCCACTGCTGCTGGCGCTGCTACTACTGCTACTAGAGGTGGTTCCTCCACCGACAGTACCTGTTCCTGATCCAGTTGCCCAAGTTCCACTTGATTGTTGACCAGCACATGTGAAAGACTGAACTGCAGTCGGGCACGCAGAGTTTGTTCGTGTGTCGGAAGGCCACGACACACTCGCCAGCTTTGGGAAATCTGTTGGGCACGTTGGGAAAGCTGTGCGATCTGTGTCAGGGGTGAACGTGCTCATACTCGTTTCGGTGGATACGTCAACCGCCTTGTACTTGGCCGCCAAGTTGTCGTAGTTGGGCATGGTTACATACGTGCATTTGGTGGTGTTGTGGTCGCAGTTCGCAGGAGAAAAGTATCCAAGGCCGTAGTTCTGCGGGCCGTAACTCGTGAATGGGTAGGCCGAAGGTGGAATAGAGAGCTTCGAGTTTGCATTTTCAGTCGAGTACTCGAACACGAAGCCGCCAGAAAAGACCTTGCGGAAGTCCGCCGTATACAACCATCCTGCCTGTAGCCACGTACGTTGAGCCGCGTACCCGTTGGATGTTGGGAAGCCTTCGTTCAAGCATCCATACTCCGTCAGCATCACGGGAATATTCATCTTGTACGATGCAAAGTCCGTTTGTAGTTTCTGAAAGCCCGGCGCAGTTGCAAGCGTAGTTTGAGTGTTGTCACAGTACTGGTACGCGTTGATTCCGTACCACTCGGCATTTTCATACTTGTCGGTCGAATCCGTGCGGCAGTTGTAGTACTTTGCGTTGAGTACACGATTGTTCTTGGCGAGATCTGGATCAGCCAGCACGACGCCGACAGGAATCTTGCGGAGACTTGCACAGCTTCCGATGAACGCCCGCATATCGCGAATAAACTTCTTCTGGCATGGCGCGTTGACAGTAGCGTCAGCCTCCACAACATTGTTGACCTCATTTCCGGCACTGAAAGCCTGTGGCAATACGATCAGTACACGAAGACATCAAAGTACAACAAAAACCAGTGTCAACGTACCAGCACATTGTCGTACTTGGCAAAGGCCAGAATGATCATCTCACCGCGTTTTTCGAGGTCAGCATGGTAACAGGCTGGGTATTTCTCCTTGGTGATTGCACAATTTGTGCAGCTTGCTGCTAGGTCGATGAGAGCGTACATGCCCTTAGCTCGCAGCGCACACATGAAAAGGTCATGCGACTTTGTCGGGTCTACTGCATAAAGCCGTACTGCATTGGCCCCCGTGGCAGCAAGATGGTCAATATCATCTTTCCAGATATCGTAGTGGTCGTCCGTGAACAGGTCGATGTTATTGTCGTCGAGTTTACCAGTGTTCGGCCGAGGGTAGTAGTCGATGCCCTTGACTGCGAAAGATGCATTCGTCTTGGCATCAAACATTCGATAACCTTTGATAGTGATCGGGTTTGTGTAACCTTGGACGTTCAAGATGGCAAGCGCAGCAAGCAGAGCGAGAGTCACGGAGAGCTTCATTTCTGTTGCTTCGGGCGGGTTTTGCGTGGTCGAGTTGGTTTTCAACAATGAGAAAGGAAGCTGAGGTCTAGTGCTCATGGGATACCTACCAACTTTAGCCTTTTGTTGCCTTATTCAAACGTGTTTGGCCAACGGTAAATCTCAATTCCAGAAAAAGTTTTCGTTCTGGGCCATCTTATCAACGTTCACTTTCAAAGCAAAACAAACGGCAGCTCTAATATATTTTATTAGACGACCACTCAACTCTGCTTAGACCAGAATTCCAGCTAGGGCCGCAACGAGGCCTACGAGAGCAACGGATAAGCTCAAAGTTGAGGACGAAGAACTATTGTTGCCATCATCAGTGGTGCCCGTTCCCGATTTCGCCGTCGTCGAGCTTCCAGCCGTTTCAGGGTCTTCCGATGTCGTCGAAGACTGCGTAGAGCTCGAGCCGGCATCACTCGCCCAGTCACCGCTCGTTTCTTGGCCTGGACACTCGTATTGTTGGGCAGTCGACGGGCACGTCAAACTGTCAACACTGTCTGCTTCCCACGTGACGTCCGCGAGCGCCGCAAATCCATCGGGGCATGAAGGCACAGTAGTCCGTTCGGGAGTGAAATCGTCGTTCCCAGTCTCACCAGAGACATCAGTAGCATTGTACTGCTCGGCCAAACTTTCATAATTGGGCATGGGGTTGTAGACACACGGCACCGACTCGTGGTCGCAATCTTCAGGAGAGAAGTAGCCGAGTCCGTAGTTCTGTGCACCGTAGCTAGTAAAAGGATAGGGCGATGCCTCCTTGGCATTGGCGTTCTCCGTCGAGTACTCAAAAGCGAAACCTCCCGCGAAAACATCACGGAACGTAGAGTCAAACATCCAACCAGCCTGCAACCAGGTGCGTTGAGCTTCATAGCCGTCTACCGTCGGGAAGCTCGGGTTCAAGCATCCGAACTCCGTGAGCATGACGGGGATGGTCAAATCATAGGAAACAAAGTCCGTCAACAGCTTCTCAAAGCCTCCCGAGGACGCCAACTCCGTAATGGTAGCGTCACAATACTGATACGTATTGAGTCCGTACCATTCTGCATTTTCGTACTCGTCCGTCGAGTCCGTCCTGCAGTTATAGTACTTGGAGTTGACCTCTCGGTTGTTGTTGGTCGTGTCCGGGTCGGCCATGACGACACCCACCGGGATGCTCCGGAAGCTCGAGCAGTCTCCCAGGAAGGCGCGCATGTCCCGAATGAACTTCTTCTGACACGGGGCGTTGGTCCACGCATCGTCCACGATATTGTTGACCTCGTTGCCAGCGCTGAAGGCCAGCACATTGTCGTATTGTGCGAACTCCGAGATGATCTGTTCCCCTCGAGTCTTGAGTGCACTAGGATAGCACGCAGGGTACTCGTCGATTGTAATGGAGCAGTTCTCACAGCTGGCGCCTAGATCCACGAGCGCATACATGCCCTTGGCACGCAACGCACACATGAACATGTCGTGCGACTTGGACGGGTCCACGGCGTACAGTCGGACAGCGTTGGCCCCCGCCGCCGCGAGGTACTCGATGTCGGGGCGCCAAATGTCCTCGTTGTCGTCCGTGAAGAAGTCGAAATTGTTGGCGTTCAGGTCCCCCCTATTGGGGCGCGGGTAGTAGTCGATCCCTTTGACGGCGAAGGCGTCGCCCGTCTTGGCGTCGAACATTTTGTAGCCTTTGATGGTGATGGGGTTCGTGTAGCTTTGTGCCAAGGACGATAGGGAGGACAGCGCCATGGTGAAGAGGGCGAGGCGCAACATGGCGCAGTGTATTCGCCGAGGACGGGAGCGGGGTGCGCGGCCGGAGGCGAATGGGGAAGTGCCGGGAGAGTCGGGATAGGGATCAAAAACTCACATTGTACAAGCGCGTGACTTGAGGTTTGCAATTGACCGCGGAGGTTTGAAGTGCATACCCTTTGAAAGCCGTTTCGGATGGTTGCGTTTAATTGGGCTATTAATGCATGTGACAGTTGATTTCCTTGCTAGAGAGATAATAGGATATTGTTTAGGCTGGGTACGTCGCTGGATTGTATGCACCCACATCGAAATCATACATCGGTTGCGTCCTGTCGGTTCTCGTCGTGCGTGAAATGTAGTAGTGACCTGAAGACATCTCTCTCTCTGCTGAACCGTGCCCCTATGTCCACACTCAGTCAGATTGAAAGCTGCTGGTGGACCACCAGCCCACCAGTGGTGGTGAGGGTTTTGGCCTCAAAGACGTTGAGCCAAAGTGCAACCAAGAGATGGGTAGCCTCCATTACTCACAAGTGCACAAGCGATTAATGGTGACACGAACAGCTAACAAACAACTTAATTAACTTTGATGCACTTTAGAATACAATCTCGTTGCAGCTTGTTTATTGTCTGGAATCTATCGGTTATCCCTCACCGACCCAATGCTCGCTGCTTGCTTACGCTTTTCCTCTAGGAACCAACCATGACCTAGGCCGTGCTCCATCTACAGCAGAGTGGCGATGACGGAGCCCAACACGAGCACCGAGGCCACGGACATGCTCACGGCCGAGGCATCCGACGAGTCGCCGCTGCTCTCGGCGCTGCCGCCGCTGGCCGCGCTCGACGTGGTGCCCTCGTAGCTGGTCCAGTCGCTGGCCGTCTGGCCCGAGCACTCGTAGTTGAGCACCTTCGACGGACACGACTCGTCCTCGACGCTGTCCGACTCCCACGTCGAGTCTGCGAGCGCAGAGAAGCCCGACGGGCAGTCCGGAGGGCTCGAGCGGTCCGAGTCGGCCGTGAAGTCGCTGTACGAGGACTCGGACGAGAAGTCCGAGTCGTTGTACTGAGTCGAAAGGTTATAGAAGTTCGGCATCGGGACGTACGAGCACATGGTGCTGATCCAGTCGCAGTCCTCGGGCGAGTAGTAGCCCAGGCCGTAGTTCTGCGCGCCGTACGACGTGAACGGGTATGCCGAGGCGGACGAGCCCGAGCCGTCCGAGTTGGCCAATTCCGTCGCGTACTCGAAGACGAAGCCGCCCGAGAACACTTTACGGAACGAGTCGCCCAGCAGCCAACCGGCCTGACGCCAAGTGCGCTGCGCCTCGTATTTGCCCACAGTCGGGAAGCTCGGGTTCACGCAGCCGTACTCAGTCAACATGACTGGAATGGACATGCTGTAGTTGGTGAAGTCCGTCAGCAGCTCAGAGAACCCATCGGCGTCGGTGAGCTCCGTCACGTCGCCATCGCAGTACTGGTACGTGTTGAGGCCGTACCACTCGGCGTTCTCGTACTTGTCGCTCGAGTCCGTGCGGCAGTTGTAGTACTGCGCGTTAAGCTGTCGGTTGTTGTTCGTGGTGTCCGGGTCGGCCATCACCACGCCGACCGGGATGCTACGCATCGTAGACGAGCAGCCTCCGATGAAGGCGCGCATGTCACGGATGAACTTCTTCTGGCACGGGGCGTTGGTGGCGGCATCGTCCACGAGGTTGTTGATCTCGTTGCCTGCGCTGAAGCCCAGGGTGTTGTCGTACTGGGCGAACTCGGTGATGATCTGCTGGCCGCGGGTCTTGAGCGTGCCCGGGTAGCACGCCGGGTACTCGTCCACCGTGATTGAGCAGTTCTCGCAACTGGCGCCCAGGTCCACGAGTGCGTACATGCCGTACTTGCGCAGCTCGCACATGAAGGCGTCATGCGACTTGGACGGGTCTACGGCGTACAGCCGCACGGCGTTGGCGCCCGCTTCCGAGAGATACGCGATATCATCCTTCCAGATGGAGCTGTTGTCGTCCGTGAAGAAGTCGTAGTTGTTGATGTCGAGTTCGCCCGTGTTGGGGCGCGGGTAGTAGTCGACGCCCTTGACGGCGAAGTAGTCGCCCGTGTTCGAGTCGAACATCTTGTAGTTCTTGACCACGATGGGGTTCGTGTAGCCGTTCACGAGCATGCTGGCGGACGACGCCACGGCCGCCACGGTCGCGATCAACGTGGTGAACTGCATCGGCCTCTCTGTCTATAGAAGTCCTACCGAGAGAGTTGGGGAATCTGCCGACGACTGGCAAATTGGGGAATGACAAGTCCCTGAGCCGTGCGCGTCCAGTCTCCTTTACCGCTGAGGGCGGTCAACGCGATCGCCAATCGCGCGTTGGACTGCGACCGCTTCTGTGCATGGCGCTCCGTGTGATCCTTGCGCCAGCTGGACATTACGTGCAAATCGGGGCGTGCCGGGGCAATCGATCTCAGGACGCTGTCCATTTGCGACCGGATTTTCGAGCCGCCGCTGCTGAAATAAGGCACCGCACCGGCTACCGGAGACCATGCACCGAGTCCCCACTTGGCGTGTACAGATGGCACCAATGACCGTAGCAGTACATGTAGTGGCCCATCCGAAGCCATTACACTAGTCGACGGCGCTCGCCAGGATCTGCGAGACGCTCTTCTGCGACGTCAGCGGACACGCCTCGGAGCTGGACAAGTTGGCGTCGAAAAGCATGCTGCCAGTGCTTCTTGCGCCGTCCGCTGGCCGCGCTCGTGCGATAGCAAGGGAGATTATGTGGTCTTGCATCCGTAGTCGCTCGAACACGATCCTCCGCTTCGCCCTCCTCTCTCGCAAAGCCTACGGCGGAACATTCGGCACACGATAGCAACATCGTGGAAGTCGATGACGAATGGATTTTGCACTGTGTGCACCGCTCGAAGTGAACTGATTGAGCTGTCGAGCGAGCAATTTCGGTGCGCCACCTTCGCTAATCGAGTAATGGCGTCTGAGCTCTGTCGTTGCAGTTGTATGTGTTTCGATAGGTTAGTTGTGTACACTACACCACGTAAGTTGGAACGAGCGGCCGCAACTGAAGCGTTCCAGCTTTCCCGACCGCAGCCCCCGCTCGCCCGCAGCACTCGCCAGCTCGCGTACTCGACATCAACACCACTCAGAAGACATGACGGTGCGTCAGTTGCCGCTTCCCCCGCGCTCCAACTCGTCTCCGTTGCTGAGATCGGAGCTCGTAAAGATCGATGATACAGTTGGCAACGTGGATACTAACTTTAACTGGTTCTTTTTGCTGCTGGTGGCCGCGGGTGCTCGACAGGTGACGACTACCACGACCAAAGAAGCAGTGGAGAAGCGTGTGAGCGCCAAGGCGCCTGCAGACGAGACTCTGAACGAGGCACCCGAGGACGCTGAAGACGAGGAGGACAGTGCCGGCGCAGACGACGAGAAGGAGGAGACGGAGGAGGACGCAGCCAAAGAAGATGATGAAGAAGAAGATGATGACGACGAGGAGGGTGACGAACAGGAGGAGGAGGTGGGGCTGTCGTACCTGTACACGAACTTTGAGGACGACGAGAACGATGAAGATTTCAAAGTCGACGCTGCAGCTCAAGAAGAGGACGAGGAAGAGGAGGAGGACGATGAGGGGGCCGTCGCTGAGGATGAGGACAACGACGACGCTGCTGATGATGATGCTGCTGCTGATGATGCTGATGAAGATGATGACGCCGCTGGTGATGAAGAGGAGAATGGAGAAGAAGCTGAAGGGGAAGAGGAGGAGGAGGGTCCACCGGGTGCGTACTACATGTAAGCTGTGTGGTTTGTTGGGTACCCGTGCTGACGCTGTGTAATTGTTTTGTTTAGCCAAGAAACAAAAGAACTAGCCACTGCTGGTAAAGTAAGTTGTAAGAAATAGCGAGTGGTTTGGCAAGGAGCAGCAGACGTCAGAGTGAAGGAGCCGAGATAACCAAAGCCATCCCACTGTGGCTCAAAACATTGCTTGTTTGCAGTCCCATCTTTCCTGCCCTTGTTCTAGTTGGTGGTTTGCACTGCATGACTGAAACATTATCAATATCCTTTCACGCGTATTCGTCGAACAGAGCAGCGATGTCTCACTCCAAGGGGTTAACTAACCAAGGGGTTAAGAAGTGATGGTGGCTCTCTCTTAGGCAATGGCTACCTATTTATCCGACCATGGTGCGCTTTCGGCCACGAAGACGCACTTGTGAAAGCTTCTGGAAGATCGCGTCTGAGCGACGCGACTTGGCTCGGTACGCACGCAGCACCTCTTCCACCTGCACAATCCTACGAGTTAGCCCTCATTCTCTCCATTCCCATCCACATTACGCACCAAGAGTTCCGAGTTGACGTGGGTGCTGGCAAACGCGCGCTCCATCACATAGAGATCGACGGCCTTATCCTCCGGCAGAGGCTGCGAGTTGGCCAGCCCAAAGTCGATCATCGTCTGCACCCCACAACCCAACACACTTAGCACCAGTAACTTCACACCCGCCACCTCTCCACACGCACCACATCTGTGGCATCGTCGCTACTGAGCATCATGTTGGACGTCGTCAGGTCTCCGTGGACAATGTCGGCGTCGTGCATCTTGGCAATGGCTTCCCCAATTTGGTAGGCCTTCTTCAGTGCCTTGAGTCCATACTTGGGGTCTGCAGCACCACATACTCATTAGCACTTGTACTACGCCTGCAAACTAGTCCATAACCTCCTCACCAAGCTTGTACGCTCGTCGTAGATACTCCTTGAGACTGCCACCTTCCACTTTCTCCAGATAAAGACGACTTTTGTCCTCGTCCACGAGGAAAATGGCGGGCGTGAGGACCCCAGCACGGCGGCACTTGAGGATGCAACGCGCCTCCTGCACCAATCGGCGGTGCGAGAGCTTCTTGTCCAGCACTGGGAGGCGGTAGCTCTTCTTGACGCGCTCTTTGATGACGCAGGGGCGGCCGGCGAAGTCCGTCTCGAACACTTTCTGGTGAAGGGCAGAGAGGAGGGTGAGTGGGAGGAGGAGCTTAGTGTGGAGAGAGCGAAGGGTGACGCACCGCCTCGGCGCCCTGGCTGATAAGCTGCCACTGCGACTCGGCCATGATGCTTGATGGAGGTTTGTATGGCGAGCAGTAGTCACGATGGGGGCTACTGCGACCGACCTGTCGGTTAACCGTTTCAAATGGCAAAATATACTGACAGTACCGTCACTTATCTTGCCTTTGATTGGCTGCATAAGACCACAACATTAACATTTCTCAGTACATGTGCTGCCGACTTATCATTGTACTGAGGCTGGCAGCAGTATCTGTTGTCATCGGAAGCTGGTGCTCGTGTCGTCATTGCTGCTGCATATCCAAGCGCCATTTCAAGCAACTCACTGTCAGAAGGTGGTATGCAGTCAACCAGCGTGACTACGATGGGGATCGGCCGATCCATACGGTCTTGCAAGATGCAAGGTATGATGTGTTTGCTCGATTAACTCGACGAGGTTCAAGCGCTTAGGCACTTTCTCTAGCTACCAAACCATAGCCACCTCCCGCTGTTCGTTGCTCGCCCATTTCGACATTTGTCCTCCGACGCTCGCAGCACCTTGTCCTGGTACAGTAGCGGATACCATGGCACTTTCACGAAACCCCTTCCGGTGCATTGTCTGGAGTCTCGTCATCCTTGCAGCCATGAGGTCTGTTTGTGTTACTGGCGAAGTCGAGGTGGTACAGGCAGCGGAGGTCGACGTGGACGATGACGTGGGCAAGAACGTCGTGGAAATCGTCCAAGCTCGCGGGTACGCGGTGGAGACACACAAGGTGACCACGGCCGACAACTATGTGCTGACCATGTATCGACTATCCAAGACGTACGAAGAAAGCCAATCCGAAGCTGAACGCGATGCCAAGAAACCAGTCGCGCTTCTGCAGCACGGTCTCCTGGACAGCAGCTTCACGTTTGTCTGCAACTTCCGAAACCAAAGCTTGGCTTTCATTTTGGCAGACGCAGGGTACGATGTTTGGCTCGCGAACAATCGTGGCACGACGTGGTCTAGAGAGCATGTGACCTACACCGACGACGACGACGAGTTCTGGGAGTTTAGTTGGGAAGACATGGGCAAGTACGATCTCCCAGCTGAAATCGACTACGTTCTCAACGTGACGCAGAGCTCGACACTGAGCTTTATCGGTCACAGCGAAGGCACCAGCCAAGCGTTTGTGGGGTTCTCGCTCGATCAAAAACTCGCGCAAAAGGTGTCGTACTTCGCAGCGTTGGCGCCAGTCGCTTGGACCGGCCAATTGACGGCGAAAATATTCAAGGCGATGGCAACGCTGCACCTCGAAAAATGGTTTCAGGCGTTCGGCATCTCGGAGTTTTCCGCCAAAAGCATGTTCCTCCAGGAAATCATTGGAGGGTTCGCGTGCACCGTTGCGGATAAACTCTGCAATTCCGCGATTGCTCTCGTAGCAGGTCCATCTGTCAGCACGAACACTTCACGAATTCCAGTTTACATTTCGCAAACGCCTGCCGGCACCTCCGTGAAGAATATGGCTCACTACGCGCAGAATATTCGTGACAACACGTTCGCGTCGTACGACTACGGTTGCAAGTGCAACAAGAATTCGGATATTGACAAGTGCCCCGAGTCCAAGTGCGAGAACAAGAAGGTTTACGGTAGCTTTGAACCACCCGCGTTCCCAATCGGAAAAATGGTATACCCCCGAACAGGTTTGTACATCGGATCTGCAGACACCATCGCGACAACAGCAGACATCAACAAGCTCCGTATCGCGTTGCCATCGGGTACGATTGTGCATGAGCTCGCTGTTGAAGAATACAGCCACCTGGATTTAACGTGGGCGTACAACGCCAACGAGAAAATGTACCAGGACCTGCTCGCGCAGCTTGACAAATACCAAGGGGCTGGTTACACAGTAGCAACCAGCACAGGTACCAGAAGCAATTCGGCCGACAGTTCTTCAGCGAACAGTGAAGCGGAATCGGAACGACCGACCGAATCGAGAACTTCGTTTTCCTTTCGCTAACTATTTACATGTAGACTATATAATGCATAGGGTAACCTTTCCTCAACTCACATAATTCGAGGTTTACCATGTTGTACTTCAGTACAGAAGTTCGAAAACTAGTTTTGCTCTCATTATTTTGGCAGTCTACACAAACGTAAAAATAGTGGAATGAGAGCATGCACCTTGCTTCTCTGCGCGAAAAATAGCAGCATTTGCCATCTCACTCTCAACTCGTCTCGACGATTTTCCGGCATGAAGTCGAACCAAGTCGGAAATGCGCCGCCGGGATCAGTACACGCCGACCTTGAAGGTGGATGGGTATCACAAGCACCCGAACAAGTCTACCATGGAGCTCAGCAGTATGCCAGCGTCGTTCCGTTTTCAGACGACACGCCGCCAATGATGGGGAGCTGGTTGGTTGGTCTGTGTGGTTGCTGCACGGACCTCATTCCCAATTGCTACATGGCGACATTCTGTCCGTGCATCTCGCTGGGCCAAATTGCCAAGCGTCTTGGTGTTGCCTCCTACCCCGTCGGACTGCTCTTGAGCCTTTTCTTCGTTTGCTTCTGCACGGTGGGGTTACCATGCTGGATTTGCCACCTTCGCTCTACAACAAGACAGAGATTCCGGATCCCAGGAAACTATTGCGGGGACTACATGGAGGCGTGTTGCTGCCCGTGCTGCGCCATTGCTCAAATGGCTACGAGAGCAGGTAGCTACACACCTGGTAGTTGCAGCTTTGACTGCCTCGACACACTACCACCGTATCAACACGCGTAGTGGCTTTCAACAAACTACGCTAACCAAACTACTAACTTTTTCCCCAGAGTGAACGATAATACACAACCAAAGTTCGACATTTTCCATTTTGCTTTGGCTTTGTTGGGTCCCAACATCGTTGCGTTGGCCGCCGCTCAGTAGCGTTTGCCTTCGTACAGCTGAATCTGCTCGATGAGGTCGTCGTAGACGTTTTCGTGGGCGTTAAACCCCCACGTGAAATCGATGTGGCCAAAGCAGATGGTTTTGTCGTAGACGATGGTGCCGTCGGGGAGTCCGGCGCGCAGTTTATTGATGTCGGTCTTGGTCGCCAAGGTGTCTTGGGCTCCGTTGTAGAACCCTGTGCGAGGGTACTTCATGTCTTGGGTCGGAAATGCTGGCGGGTCGAAGCTGCCGTACTTCGCTTCGTTTTCACATATCAACGTCGAGCACAGACCAATGCCCAGGATTCGAAGACAACTGCAGCCGTAGTCGTACGACGTAAAGGTATCGTCGCGGATACCCTGTGCGTAGTGTGCCATATTTTTCACGGAACTACCCGCGGGCGTCTGAGTAATGTACACATGCACACGCGACGCATTGATGTTGTCGGAGGGACCACCGATCAAGCCGATGAAGCCACATCTGCCCACGCACATGCGTATTTGCCTAAAATCCCCTCAAGCGCGGGGTTGTTGGGGCTGAACTCGTTCACCCCGAAGATCTGGAACCACGTGTCCACGTACGTCTTTGCCAAGGTGACGAATATGGGCGAAGTAGCAGCTCCGGTCCAAGCTACGGGCGTGAGGGCCACAAAGTAGATACCACTTGGCACGTTCCTGGTTGTTTGAGAACCCAACAAAAGCCTGGGTGGTGCCCTCCGAGTGTCCGATGAAACTCAACATTGGTCTTCCGGAGACGCTCAAAGTCGTAGTTGATCATGGCCGGCAGGTCGTAGTTGCCCATGTCTTCCCACGTGAAGTCCCAGAACGCATCGTCGTCGGTGGTGTAGTCCAAGTGCTGCTTGGACCACGTGTTGCCTCGGTTGTTGCCCAACCAAACATCATAGCCGAGATCGGCGAGGATGAACGTCAAGCTCTGGTTACGGTAATTGAGGACCCAAGTGTACGAGCTGTCCAAAAGTCCATGCTGCATGTAGACCACCGGCTTGTTCGCGGCTGCAGGGGATCCCGTTTGACTTTCAGTGTAGCTTTTGGGGAGGCGATGCATTGTGAGAACGTAGCGGTCGGCGGTGGTGACTTTGTGCGTCTCCACAACGTAACCTCGGGCTTGGGTGATTTGCGTCGTGTTGAGCCCAGCGTCCGGGTCAACGGCAGCCTCTTCAGCAGCTTGAACACAGTGCAAAATGGCGATCAGTACACAAACAATTGCTTGGCGAAAGCGCATAATTGATCTTGAACTCGAGAGTCTTTCGTGAGGAGAGCAAATTTGAGAATGAAGCAAGCCACCGAACAGCCAAAGTGCGTTGGTCTCGGTGTGCTGGTGGCGCAGGTGGCGGATTAGATATTCGTTCGAGCTAGCAAAGATGTGTCTCCCGCTGCGACCAGCCCAAGGCTACCAATCGAAAGCATTTTCAACGTAGCACTTCGGGGCGAGCTTCCACGTTGAAGTGGGCAAAACTATCGATATTCAACACGAGCAAATGACGCACTCCGCCTTCTAGCGGGAGTGGTTGCCATCACCAACGACCTTCTTGATCACAGTGCGAGCGATGGCTCTACTTCACTAAAGGATGTTCCTCAGTTAAGTGGAAAATTGTTAGTACAAGCATCGAAATGCAGCAGAATCTGGTTCTTCCCCGAGTTCCACGACAGACTAAACACAAACTAACGGCTTCAGCGACCAGCTCACCAAAATGCTGCCAGACTATTAGACGGAGACAGCAACCATCGATATGGCTAACGAATATGCTTTACCACGCTTACTTACAGGTTTCAAGTGCACGCAGATCCAGTGGAGGTGATGTCCACGCTACCGGTACTTGCACCATCTTCTCACTAGTACCCGACATCGACGTACTGTGCGATTTGCTTGAGCAGGTCTTGATAGATCAGTTCGTTGGCATTGTAGCCCCAAGTGAAGTCCAAGTGGTTGTACGCGACGCTTTGGTCGGTGAGAATGGTGGCGCTGGTAAGGCTTTTGCGTAGCTGATCGATGTCGGTGCTCGTGGCCAGCCAGTCGTCCGAGCCCGTGTAGAAGCCCATCCGCGGGTACTTGATGGCCGAGAGATCGAAGTTGGGCGGCTCGAACGCGCCGTACACCGCCTTGTTCTTGCAGATGAGCTTCGAGCAGAGGTTGAGTCCCAGAGCTTTCACGCAACTGCAGCCGTAGTCGTAGTAGCGGTACGTGTTGTCCCGGATCCCCTGCGCGAAGTGTGCCATGTTTTTCACCGACGTGCCTGCTGGGGTTTGCGAGATGTAGACCTGCAACCGCGTCGTGTTGACATTGTCCGAAGGCCCTGTCAGCGCATTGACGATGGAGTCACAGGCCTGGTCCACGAAGGCGCACGCGTATTTGGCCAAAATGCCCTGGATCAGCCAGTTGGTCTCCCAGAAAGCACCAACGCCCAGGATGGTGAACAGCACGTCCAAGTACGTGTCGGCCATGAGCTCGAAAATGGGGGACGTGATGTGCCCCAGGTACGCGACCGGCGCGAGCGCGCCGAAGTACGACACCTTCTTGGCAAGGTCCTGGTCTTTTGAGAACCCTGCGAACGCCTGCATGGTGCCTTCACTGTGCCCGACGTAGCTCAACGTGGAGCGGCCCGTAGTGTCCAGCACGTAGTTGACCATGGCTGGCATGTCGTACAGCGCCATCTCCTGCCACGAAAAGTCCCAGTACTCGTCGTCGTTCGTGGTGTACGTCACGTGCTGGTTCGACCACGTCGTGCCGCGATTGTTGCCGAGCCAGACGTCGTATCCGGCGTCCGCCAGCACGAAGGCCAAGCTTTGGTTCCGGAAGTTGCACACGTAGGTGAAGCTGCTGTCTAACAAGCCGTGGATGAGGTACACGGCCGGCTTGTTGGCCGCGGCCGACGCGTTCAATTGGCTTTCCGTGTACGTCTTGGGCAGGCGATACATGGTGAGGATGTAGTTGTCCGAAGTCGTGACCTTGTGCTCCTCGACGTCGTATCCTCGGGCTTGCACGATCTGCATCACGGTGAGCCCATCGTCCGGGTCCACGTACGCCTGGGCCGCTTGTTGTTCAGCTTGAGTCGTTACGAGCACTACGCTCAAGGTCAGGAGCAGTGCCAAGCCGCGATTCATTGTCGAGTCCGTCGTGAGCGGCGCAGATTGCGTTGTGGTGGCCAAGCGACGGCGTCCATCGAGCTACTCACTTTCACGCAGCAAATCACGGCGACCAGGTCAGTTTCCAGACGCCTGGATACCTGTCAGCCGGTGGCACAAGAGCCAACACCAAGACCAGCACCGAACTGTGTCAAGGTGAAGGTCTCCATTTGACGTCATCTATCACGGCTGTGACTCACGGTCAGAAAACGACCGACAAAGTGCTGCTCGTCCGCGCAGTTTCGCCAGCAACGACGTTGTAGCAGGAGCGAAAATGGCCACGATGTGGGTCGAGCTGTGCTGGTGTACAGGTAGTACGTCGGGTACCGTATCAAGACAGCTTTAGAAAGATGTCAACCATCAACCGTAGTGTCCGAGCTTCTAGGTGGTCGCCGGCATGCAGCGTGTTGGAGTAAGGATTTGCAGAGGGTTAGGACAGCGGAGGACAGCACGAAGGTAGTAGCATAGAGAAGCTTGGTCTGGAGTTGGAGTCCGGAAGGTGTTGTGTATTGGAGCTGGCAAAAGCCGAAGTGAGGACTAAAGTCCATCGCGGAGTAGTTCTACCCTGTTTTGTAAATAAAACTATTGGTAGCTGGAGTTTCAGCATAGTTAAGTCAAGTAGTCTGTGTNNNNTACCAATCGTAGAAGCGTGTCGGAGATGGATACCTTGACAGCCTCCCACATCGAGGAACACGTTTTGGAGTACGTTTACACCTTTGGCGTTGGCTTGAGAATTCTCAGCCGTTTGCATTTGTCTTTGCAAAGTTTAAATTATTTTTTTTTGTTTTGTTTTTGTTTTTACTTTTTTTGTATTTTTTTTTTCAGAATTTTAGAGGAATGAATTGGCTAATCAGAAAACTTGTTGCCACAAGGAAAATCTGTTCGCCATCGCTAGCGTTTAAATATGTTGCTAGTGGCTGTAACCCCCGTCCAGTTTCTTATGCAGTGTTTCAGCAGTATTTGCTACTTTGGATGCTTTCAAACTTGCAATTTGTGATGTTATAATCATTGATGTAATTTTTGATGAGGTTTTGGCCTCCCACTTTTACAAGCAGATAGTTGGGCATTCAATTTTTGCGTGTGGTTGACGTTATATCGTCAATATATGTGCCACACTTTCAT
>KV744469.1:9231-40805 GCA_000468175.2 Phytophthora cryptogea
CCTGCCTGCTGCGTGCGGCAGTCCACAACATCCCATGCAGCGGCTTCCCGGAACGAAAAGAATGGACCACGGGCTCTCGAACCCGGTGCAAATGGCCATCTGACGAGTGCCAGTAGATACCGATTCGGGTTCGCCCCGCTTTCCACAACTCTATCAACGTTTGCAGCAATTGCCAGTATCCAGCGTAGCACTGTAGGCGCTTGCAGTCCGCCTTGGCACTCGTTCGTCTTGTCGTGGGTCTCCGACGTCTGTCCGCACAGCTGTTTCCGCACCTTGCTTTTTGTATAGGCGGCACCTACTTGACCATCACTCCGGAGCAAGGAGTCAGTTATTTCAACGGTTCAGAGGCGATAAGCGTCCGGTCGAGTGCAGTGGCAGTGCGGAATCTCTCCCCGAGTGTATCGTCGCGTGAGGGCCGAGCCATCTCCAGTGCGCACTCGTAACTGGTTGCATTGCCCAGAAGCCGCTCTATTGCTCACTCGCGCTCGATCGTACGGGCCAATAGGGACCGAGAGCGTCCATCCAAGACGTCGAGGGTCTTCTTATCCAGTTGCAGGTTCGCCCAGTCGCCACTTCATTCAGGACACAGAGGACTCGTCCAGCATGGCGGTGCGTCGCACAGAGGAGCTACAGGAATGGATCTGTAGCGTCACGGCCACGGCCAACGACCATGGCGAGCACCTGTCTGTGATGCTGCGCGACGGCCAGTTGCTGTGTCTGCTTGCCAACGGCGTGGACCCGACGGCCAACCTCAAGGTTAACAAGCTCAACACGGTCTTCCACTCCAAGGCCAATATCCGACTCTTCCTCGAGTGGTGCAGGAAGCAGGGACTCAATGACGGAGACATTTTCCAGGCCGACGACCTGCTGGACGCAGGCGCAGACTTTTCTACCGTGGTGGGGACGCTCTCCATCCTCTTTGACAGGTTCGGCACCATCGGATACACTGGAGAGTACGAGGAGGACCCCGTGTCCGATGCAGAGTCCATGACGTCCACAGGCAGCTCACAGGGCACGTCACCTGTCAAGAAGACGGGCAGCAACAACAAGCTCACGAATTTCATGAAGGGGGGCTTTTTGTCCAGGAAGAAGAAGACGTCCAGTAAGAAGATGCTGGACAAGTCTCCGCAGGGAACGCCCCCTTCCACGCCGCCTCCAATTTCACCGCAGGTTGGTGGTGGGATGATGTCTCCACAGGGATCTCGGCCGCACTCCTCGCCGCTCGAGCCGCCCCCAAACTCGCAGCAAAAGGACTCGAGGAGTAACAGTGGAGGTGCCAACACCAACCGTCTCAACGCATTTTTGAGCCAAGTGCCGGCGTCGCACGGATCGCCGTTGACACATGTGGAGAGACCGACTGGGCCACCCAAGAAGACCAATTCGTCACGAAAGCCACCGGCTCCGCAGCCGAAACCCAAACCGACCGTCACGAGACCCGTGTCACCGAAGCAGCCTCCCAAGTCGCTACCGACGGGCGGCAATGCTCGCAACAAGTTTGCGGCCTTCATGCAGTCGAACCCGCCTGCTGTTGATGCAGCACCTGCGTCGGGCCCTTATCCGGGCTCCAATCTATCTGCTTTCAAGACTTCGGCCTCTCCCACTGCGGGCAATAAGCCAGCTCCTTCCCCTCCGAAGTCGGCACCCGTTCGAGGTCACGGTGCTGCAAATGATCAGTTCGCCCAGCGCAAGGCTGCCTTCACCGGTGGCAACAGCAGTCCGAAGCCCCCCTCGCCTGCACCTGCTCCGCCGAAGCCTTCAGTTAATACTGGAGCTACGAACAAGCTCAACAGCTTCATGCAGCAGCAACCGTCTGCATCTCCTGCTTCGACAAAGCCTCGGTCACAGAGTAAGCTGGCTGCATTCCTTGCGACGACGAACTCGATTCCATCAATTGCTTCGACTCCATCTGCTGCACCATCAAAGCCGTCCTTTGCTTCGTTCAACCCTGCCAAGAATTCACCGGCCAGTGGTCGGGCAGCTCCGAAGCAAGCGTACAATGCCCCTGCTCAGGTGGCATCGACACCAACGACTTTTAAGCCGCGCCACATGATTGAGCGTTCCACTGGGCGTGGCAACTACATCCGCAAGCGCCAAACGTACTGGGTGCCCCCTAAGCGTCGTCGCAGCAACTTTAGCTTGGAAAAGAAGCGTAAGGCTTTCATGAACGAGCAGCTGGAGATTAAAGAAGAGCAACTTCGTCAGCAGGCGGCCGGCGCTGGAAACAAGCAAAACCTGATTGTTCCAGGCGTACAGTGCTATATTCCCGACAAGGAGGAAGTGTGGTTGCTTTCCGAGATTGTGGATTACAACGAGCGGCGAAAAGAGGTGACAATTACGGCCTTTTTGGATTCAGGCGATTCGGAGCAGCGTGTTGTAGACCTCAAGAACCCGGAGATCATTCGTGCCGTTGCCGGGCCAACGGCGACCGAAGTGGAATCACTTCCGGTTGCCATTCTTCACGACAACCCGGAGGGCGTTGAGGATATGCGTTTGCTTCGTTACCTGAACGAACCGTCGATTCTGTTCAATTTGAAGCAGCGTTTTGCTGCCTCGAAGCCTTACACGTACACTAACGACATCGTGATTGCCCTGAATCCGTACAAATGGATCGAGAACCTATACGGCGACCATCTGCACGAAGAATACTTGCGGAAACCTCGTGACTCGCTGCCCCCTCACGTCTACTCGACTTCTACTGCGGCCTACAAGCACATGAAAACCAACGAGATGAATCAGAGTATTCTTGTGAGTGGCGAGTCAGGTGCTGGTAAGACTGAAACGACCAAAATTGTCATGAACCACTTAGCCAGCGTGGCTGGTGGTCGCAAGGACAAAACCATTGCCAAGGTTATCGACGTCAATCCGCTTTTGGAGTCTTTTGGTAACGCGAAGACGACGAGAAATGACAACAGTTCGCGCTTCGGCAAGTTCACGCAACTTCAGTTTGATAATCGGGGTAAGCTGATTGGCGCGAAGTGCGAGACCTACTTGCTGGAGAAGTCTCGTGTTGTGTCGATTGCGGAGGGCGAACGCAACTACCACATTTTCTACCAGCTTCTTGCTGGTCTTTCAAGCCGCGAGCTAAAGGACTTTGGTCTAGACCCTGAATGCAGTTACCAGTACGCTGGCTCACTTGCGGAGATGCAGATTCCTGGTCTGGATGACAGTAAGTGGTTTGCTGGCACGCAGAAGTCACTGTCAATTATTGGACTCGACGCCCCCGCACAGAAGACGCTTTTCAAGATTTTAGCTGGTGTGCTGCTGTTGGGTGAAGTGATGTTCGACAAGAGTGGAGAGAACGGCTCAAGAATTTCGAGTGGTTCCGCTCTTTCTCAGGTTGCCAAGATGTTTGGTCTTCCCACGACTAGAATCGAGGAAGCGCTCTGCAATCGTACAGTAATTACTCGCAACGACAGCGTGACGGTGCCGCTTGACCCTGTGGAGGCAATGGAGAACCGTGATGCTTTGGCTAAGACCACCTATTCGAAGATGTTCGACTGGATGGTGGTCAAGATTAACGCTGCCATCAGTACTGATGAGAGTCAGATCAGCGGTCAGATTGGAGTGCTGGATATCTTCGGTTTCGAGGACTTCGTGCACAATGGCTTCGAGCAGTTCTGCATTAACTACGCGAACGAGAAGCTGCAGCAGAAGTTCACGACGGATGTGTTTAAAACTGTCGAAGACGAGTACATCCGTGAGGGTTTGCAGTGGGATCACATTCAGTACCAGGACAACCAGGGAATTGTGGAGGTGATTGAAGGCAAGATGGGTATTATCGCTCTCATGAACGATCACCTGCGTCAACCGCGTGACACAGAGGAGGCCCTGGTAAACAAAATCCGCACGAACCACCAGACGAAGAAGGACGGCAACAACAACGAAAGCATCGACTTCCCCAAAGTGAAGCGCACGCAGTTCATCATCAACCATTACGCCGGCCCCGTCACGTACGAGACTGTGGGTTTCATGGAGAAGCACCGCGATACGTTGCAGAAGGACCTGCTAGACCTAATTCAGCTAAGCAGCATCGCGCTGCTCCCGGAGCTTTTCGAAGACAGCGAAGTCGTGACGGAGGGCGGAAGCGGACGCGGCAAGAAGGCACCGAAGAGTTTAGGAACTCAGTTCAAGACGTCACTAGCGCAGCTCATGGAGAACATCAAAACGACTAATACGCACTATGTGCGTTGCATCAAGCCTAACTCGAACAAGAGCCCGACGGAATTCAACAAGCGTATGATTGTGGAGCAGTTGCGATCGGCCGGTGTGATCGAGGCCATTCGTATCACGCGCTCAGGATACCCAAGTCGTTTGACTCCCAAGGAGTTGGCCACGCGTTACGCTATCATGTTCCCGCCGTCGATGCACAGCAAGGATGTACGTCGTACGTGCAGCGTCTTCATGACATCTATCGGTCGCAAGTCGCCGCTGGAATACCAAATGGGCAAGACGCTGATCTACTTCAAGAACGGCGTGATGGAGGAGCTGGAGGCCATGAAGTCGGACTTCATGTACTACGAGGCTCGCACAATTCAGCGCATTGCGCTGGGCTTCCTCGAGCGTCGTCGCCTGCGCAACAAGATTCGCGCTGCTATTGTGCTGCAATCGTACGCGCGTATGTCGCTGGACTACAAGGAGTATCACTTCCAGCGCCGTGCCATCCTCAAGATTCAGCGTGGCTGGAGGAGGTATAAGACGGAGCAGGTTCCGGAGCCCGAGTACAACCCGAACGAGGACTACAACGACGACGGTAGCCAGTGGGTTGACGATGTCGATGACCTCGATGACTCGGACACCGACGAGGGCTTCGGTGATGACCCAGCATCGGTCCGTGCAGGTCGCGGCCGATCCGTTGCGGACCGCATGGAATCGTTCAAGGTCGCGCACTCGGGGCGCCGTGGCAGTGTGAAACGCCTGAACGAGCTGTCAGCTCGCGCCAAGAGCTTCATGAAGACGCGTAGCGGCAGTGGCAGCACTTCGAGCTCAAGCGGCATTTCACTGGAGGACGAGAACTCGATGCTCAAGATCGAGAACCGCAACCTGAAGTACGACCTCGAGCTGATGCGCGAGCAATGCATCGAGCTGCAAGCCATCATCCTCGAGATCAACAAGAGTCGCAAGAGGTAGAGGGGGAGGTGATGGTGTGTGACGTCGGGTGTGCAGCTCCATCCTCGATGCGTTTGTTTCCGGAATGCCGCACGAGGACAAGACTTTTTTAAGTAAACGCCGCGAGGCGTATATCTGTAGTGAAAGACATGGCAATTTTTTTTCTTTCAACATGTGAAGACATTCAGTACTCTAGCAATGTGTTGAGTTGATCCTTGTTGGGGTTGCCATTCTTGCTTGGTCTTCGAATCGGAGACCATCGGAGTCGGATGAACTGAAGTAAATTGCGGCAGAGGATCATCCGTCCATCAGCCAGATGGCTTCACGTGAGTCACGGGGGGACATGCGCGCCTTGTGTGGCTTCAGGCCGCATCTCCATCAGAGTTCCGTGCGCTTTGCTTTTGCTATAGGGCGAAGCTTTTGGGGAGAGCACCGAGAACGGCATTGCCGAGAAGGCGACGTACATGGCATTGCTCATGCCCGACATTAACCTCCGTCGAGCCAAACACCACCTCGAGGTGAGTTCATCCGTCGGTGGTCTCCGTTATTTTCACCGTCCGAGTCTAACACGTTCCTTGTCTTGCGTGACGTCCGTATTGTCTTCAGCGGTACTGGCGCCAATTGCTTGGCGGTGGGGACCGGTCAGGAGAGCGCAAACGCTTGCTCTTCCGGTCCAAGTCCGTCGCACGCGCCAAGACAGCCGCCCATGCAATACCGGAACCTGCCACCACTCGAATCAATTCCGTGGAGGCCGCACCACCGACCGAGAATCTAGAGAACGACCCGACAATGGACAAACCCACTGCTGTCACCGATAAAGTCGTAGAAGCCTCCGAACTCGAGCCCGACGCTGAACTTGATTGTGGATCTCCATCCATGGCCAAGGCTGCAAGTAGCAATCGAGAGGATGTGAGTACAATGGCTGGCAACAACGACGAGCGTCTTCACTTGAATCAAGATCATGTCGAATATACTGCTGCAGTCGAGGACGAACTGCAATCCGTTGCAAGCATCGTAGTATCGGACGACAGTTGGAAGTCGGAAGCAGAGCCACCTCCGTCTTCTACGAGTACCACCGGGACATCGTCGTCGGTCGACTCGGCCTTCACTGTCCGATCCACTGAAAGTGCAACCGTTTGTGTCGGAAAGCCGCCACTGAGCCGTTCGTCAGACGGCATGCCGCAGCCGAAGTATGCGTCACTGGTTCAAGGTGAGTTTCAATGCGTTCTCGACAATGTTGACTGGCAATTCACACTCCATCTTGCTTTGTGAACAGGCCCGACGTTGGGTGCGATACTGCAGCGCCTTCACCTTAACGATGGCGATGTCAGTGAACTCGACTTCTCGGCCCAGGCACAGCGCAACAAGCGACTGGAATCAGAAGGCTGCGCTCTTGTAGCACGTTCTCTATCGACCAACCACACGGTCATCAAACTGATCATTCGTGACCACGCCATCGGGGACGACGGTGCCGTCGCTCTTGCCAAAATGTTGTGTAACAACTCGACCTTGACGCACCTGGATCTGTACGGGAACGAGATTGGTGATCATGGAGTGGAGGCACTAGCACAAGCTTTGTTCGGACACGACTCATTGACGCACCTGAGCTTGAACAACAACAGGATAACCGACCGAGGAGCGGAGGCGTTGGCCGAATCAATTCGTTGCAACTGCACGCTCAAGTCTCTGGAGCTTGTGGGAAACCGGATCACTCGAGTGGGGACGAAAGCGCTACTTGATGCACTAGATGTGAACATTCATCTCGAGACAGTGAGCTTAGAGGAGAACAATGTGCCTCCATTCGTCGCAAGTCAACTGGCGGCAGCTCTGGCACGCAACCGAGCGGAATCACTGATGCTTGAATCGCATGCTGCGGAGAAGCAGGCCGTGAAAATCGTGCGGAGAGCTAGCGGCTTGGGTCCTCTCAGCGACGATGAGGATCACAACGAGATAGAGGAGGAGGACGAAGACGAATGGAAGGACGAGTGGGAAGATGATGATGGTGACAGCGTTTCGAGCGGCTTCTTGAGCTGCTCCGGCGTCACAGATATCCCGCTAAGCAGCAGTGGACTTTGGATTTAATGCGCGGCGACTGGATGGTCCTGCGTCTTGAGTGTGCATCGGTGAGAGGTGTAAGTGGAAACACAATATAAACTCAGCTTGTAGAAACCCCTGGTTTGAATCGTGAAAAAGTATGCAGCCCAACAGCAACTTGATCAACACAAAAAGTTGACCGTCACGTGGGCTTTGTCCTCGGTCAACTCCTCATGGCACTGGAGGTCTGCCACCTTCATGTCCACTCGGTCTATCGAAAACTGGTGTGACTTCATGTCGACGGGAGCATTGAAGGCGGGATCGGACACAGTGTAAGAGCCCCACATCTCTCGATAGGTGTCCTGGAATTGCTTGTTCAGCTCCCAATCAATCTGGTCTTGTCTCGGAAGCGCATCGTAGAGCCCGAGCTGCGTCAGTGATTCATCACACCACTCATTCTTCACCGAAACGTCCTTTCCAAGTGGTGAAAAAAGGTCTTGAACAGGGACAGTTTGCTGCTGCTCCGGTTGGCACTTTGTGAGGGGTAATGCGATCAACGAATTAACGCTTGCTGTGTGGCCAAGCCCCCTCAAGCAGGCCGATGGCGGAGAAACGATGAAGGAGTCTTTCCAAGCGCATACTTCTGAATTCTGACGCGCAAGTGGGCTGGGGAGTGCGCCAGTCAACAGCGGGAGTGCACCAGTCAACAGCGCTTTAAAACCAGTGTGATCACTCCAGTACAACGTCTCACAAGGGCGAGTTGCGAGAAGCACATGTACATCCGTAAAAATGCCGTAGTTGAAGCGGAGGTGTTTCCGATGACAGCCCTTGCCACTGGAATCGGTAGGTGATTCGAGCGTCTTGTCCAGTGATGGTAACGTGAGAATCAAATTGCACCCGACGAGCACCGACACCACGTCGTACAAGCGTCGTTGCACGTCGCTGAATGGAGACTCGTTTTGCGCTGAGCGCGGTACCAATGCACCGATGAACTTCTTGGCCTCAACCAGCCGATCGCTTATTTCAGGTAACAGCACTCTGACTTGGTAGTCTTGTTGGAACAACAACGCAAGAAAGCAGACCGTCGTTGTTACCAGACACGGCCATTGTTCAGCTGTAGCCTGGTCCTCGAAAGCTTTCACGAGAGCCCCATCTTCCTCGACGACAGTGGTCACTCGAGATCCACACGACTGACGGAATTTCAACATCACGTTTGTAGAGTTGCTCTTCATGTCGGAAAGGTGCTGTATCATTGCAGCTTCCCCGTAGTACAGGAAATAGCCGCCCTTGGTCCTCTTGGTCTCTCCCCACCGAGCGCGCTTGATCACGCCAACCCCTGCGATGCAGCACCTTTCGTATCCAGGCTCCTTTCATTCAATTCAGCAGCGCGAATGAAAACCATACCTTCCAGGACGTGAAGTACATCGTAGATCCTTCTCTTCCTCGGCACTGCGAAGCATTTATCAAGATCGAAGCCACCACGAAGCAAGAATGAGCCAACACACACGCCATACCCTTCATCCTGTAGATTTCACTGGCTGGAACGAAGATGGGGAACACGGGGCTCGACGTTGCGCCTTGCAGGTCCTCGTGCTCCTTGAAAAACTGCAGCGTAGTGCGCGTTCTGCCGCAGATAACAGTTAGCACCTCCTCTCATGGTCATCGTCAGCTCGTGTGTCGTACATTTCCCCCAGACTCTTGGCTGCTGCAAACCGCTCTTCGATGTAACTCCAGAGCGCAGAGGGGAGGCCGTTCGGGTGTCGCGTGGTGCAACTCGTCGCGGGGCTCACACGACGTGCGCGATTCGAGCGTTTGCGCCGCTTCACTGGCCGCTTGGAAGTCTGCTGCACCTTGACGGGGGCCACCAGGGCCGCGTCCTTCGCAGAGCTGAAGCGTAGTTTGCGTCGGTGGGTGCGTCGGGTCTTCATCGACTTGCGCTTGAGCCGGCGAATTCGAAAGTGAGGAAGCGCAGTCAGTCGGTATCCGCAAGTTGAAGTGACCATCACTCCGATCGTGCCCCATATTGCGCTCTGACACTAACGGACCAGCACATTTAAAGTCAAAACTTGAGACGTTTTGGTCAATTAAAGTCAAAACTTGAAACGTTTTGGATTCATGTATCTGCCTACACTAACGTAATGGTCGAATAGCACTTTTGCTTGACAAGTTGAAGTGGAGCGACAGGGGCAACAGCAACTTGGCTTTCCTTTCACGAGCAGACTGCAACGTAATTGCTCGTGTGTAAACACCTTTCGGGTACACATCGTTTTCGGCCATGCGCCAACTTTTAAACAAGTGGGAATTCATTCCAACCTCGCGCTTTTAGCTTCTTGCACCGGTGCAATAATATAAATAGAGCGTTCGCCCATGCTGTTCACTATTATCCGCTCAGTCGTCGAGACCGAGCGAAACTCCTTCCTCTGCATCTCATAATGGGCGTCTTGCGCTATTCGCAGCACTGGACCGTTAGTCTGCATCGCTGCTGCTTCCTGGCTCCACTTTGCCCCGTTCCACCAGCACTCAGCTCTCTCTCGAACCTCTTCCTTTGTCTCTGGTACTGTAGTGGCTGAGCTCCATGGGTGAAGGGGCTGCGGCACACGCTGGGGGCGAGTTCCGCGTCGTGCACCTCAACGATGCAACGCGCAATACTGAAGCCGGCTACTGTAACAACTTCATCGTCACGTCCAAGTACACGGTGGCGAGTTTCCTGCCCAAGTTCCTCTTCGAGAGCTTCCGCAAACTCTCCAACCTCTACTTCCTCCTCATCTGTATCCTGCAGTGCATCCCAGAGATCAGTAATACTGGCGGTCAGCCCTCCACGTTGCCTCCGCTGCTCTTTATCATCACAGTCGATGGTGTGTTTGCTGTCCTCGAAGACCACAAGCGTCACCAAGCTGACAACATTGCCAACGCAAGTCCGACCCTCGTCCTAGACCGAGCGTCCAAGAAGTTCGTTCCTACTACGTGGGCCGACGTCGTGGTAGGTGATGTCGTAAAAGTGGTCAACCGAGGGCTGGTACCGGCAGACATGCTTGTGCTTTCAGTGAGTGAAATACCGAATCAACCTCCTTGTGGTATTTGCTACGTTGAAACCAAGTCGTTGGACGGAGAGACCAACATGAAAGTTCGGTCTGCGATGGAGTGTACGCTCGCAGATGTGGGCTCAATCGACAACCTGGTAAAGATGAAAGGTGTGATTCGCTGTGAACACCCAAACAACGCAATCAACAGTTTCCAGGGTGTACTGGAGCTTGAAGGGAAAGAAAAGGCCTCCATCCCGTACGAAAGTATTATCTTACGTGGCTGTATTATCCGAAACACGGACTGGGTGCACGGTGTCGTTTTCAACACTGGCAAGGATACAAAGATTATGATGAGCAACTCGGCACCTCCATCAAAAATGAGTTCTATGGATCGATCCATCAACCGGTACACGGTGGTGCTTCTTATGATTTTGGTGGTTTTCAGTGCTACAGGTGCTACCGGAGCAGTTGCCTGGAAAAAGAACCACGAGTCCGTGTGGTATTTGGGACTGAGCGTGTCAGACAAGAGCGCGTTTGTGGATTGGCTTGTCATGCTGTTCTACTACTTGCTGCTCATGTATCAATTTGTGCCTATTTCGCTTGCTGTCTCCATGAGCATGGTCAAGTATCTCCAGGCGCAATTTATTCAGTGGGACATCAACATTTACCACCCCGATACGGATACACCAACATTGGTGCGTTCCATGTCACTCAACGAAGAGCTCGGACAGATTTCCTATATTTTCTCGGACAAAACGGGAACGCTTACGTGCAATGTCATGGAGTTCAGGAAATGCTCCATTGGTGGTGTCTCGTACGGAAACGGAACGACTGAGATCGGATTAGCAGCGTTGAGGCGAGCTGGCAAGCCTCTTCCTGACATGACCACTCAATCTACTGGGCCAAAGGTTCCTTACGTCAATTTTGATGGTCCCGAGCTGTTCAATGATATGAAGGGGGACTCGGGGTCCATCCAGCAGGGACGTATTGATGCCTTCTTCACGCACCTTGCTGTTTGCCACACTGTCATCCCGGAACGTCACGAAAACTCCACAGAAATCACGCTGTCAGCTTCATCTCCCGACGAGCAAGCACTGGTCGCAGGTGCAGGTTTCTTCGGATATGAATTCGTGAATCGATCTCCAGGTATCGCTCATGTCAAAGTTCGTGATACCGTTCAAAAGTACGAGATGCTAGACGTACTCGAGTTCAACAGTACACGAAAGCGTATGAGTACCATCATCCGCCACCCAAACGGCCGAATCTTCTTGTACTCTAAAGGCGCAGATGTGATCATCTATGGACTTCTGGAAAAGGACAACGAGAACGACTCGACATCATCTCAGCTTCAGGAGATTACTCGACGCCATATTGACCAGTACGCTGAAGACGGACTGCGGACACTGACGATTGCGATTCGTGAAATTGAGCGTTCATACTACACCGAGTGGGCAACAAGGTTCCATGATGCGCAGAACAACCTGGAAGAAATTGACAAGCGGAAAAAGGATCTTCCGAACGCAATCGATAAGTGCATGAATGAGATTGAGTGTGACTTGGAGCTACTTGGGGCGACCGCAATCGAGGACAAATTGCAATCGGGTGTTCCCGACGCAATCGCCAATCTGGCGTGTGCTGGCATTAAGATTTGGGTACTCACTGGTGACAAGGAGGAAACTGCGATTAACATCGGCTTCGCTTGCCAGCTCATTACAAATGACATGAAATTATTTATCATCAACGCCAAGAATGCTTCGACCCCTGAAGCACTCGAGGGTATGCTTCGAGATGAAATTGGGGCTCGTAGTGCAGATGTGATGGTCTATCTCGCTTCACCTCCTAATACAAGGGGTGATCTACGCGAGTTAGCCCTTGTGATTGATGGTGAGACACTATTGTATGCGCTTCGTGGATCATGCCGTCCACTGCTTGCTGAGTTTAGTCAGTACTGCAAAGCAGTTATCGCTTGCCGTGTGTCACCTGCTCAGAAAGCCGAGATGGTTGCTTTGATCAAGGAATATGTACCTGGGGTTCGCACTCTCGCTATTGGAGATGGAGCGAACGACGTTTCCATGATCCAAGAAGCTCATGTAGGTGTTGGAATTTCAGGCCAAGAAGGCATGCAAGCTGTCAACTCCAGCGACTACGCAATCGCACAATTTCGCTTCCTGCAGCGCTTGTTGCTTGTACATGGCCGTTGGAACTATCGGCGAATGGCTCAACTGGTGCTGTTCATTTTCTACAAGAACATCCTCTTCACGGCCGCTCAATATTGGTACACACTGCTGTGTGGATTCTCGGGTCAGAAATTTTTCTTAGAAAGCGGAACTCAGCTGTACAACATCGCTTTGACGGCAATTCCGATCGTTGCTTCCTCCATTCTGGACCAAGATGTCAACGACGATATAGCCATGACATTTCCGAAGCTTTACTTCACAGGTCCTCGTGATGAAGATATCAACACGAGCATCTTCTCCTTGTGGGTTGTCGGCGCAATTGTCGAAAGTGTTATCATCACGTTTATCACCATTCACAGCATGAATTCCGCAGGGTTTTCGGGAGGCAGTCCAACAATGTGGTTGAACGGCTTCGTTGTCTTCACCCTTGTCGTGACAATCGCCAACTCCAAGCTGTTTATGTTCCAGAACAGCTTTTACTTCTTCAACTACTTTATCTATATCGGCTCGGTATTGATGTGGCTTCTGGTTGCATTGGTATGTAGTCACGTGACTTTCCTTTCGGATCTCACATGGGAGATGATGTTGGAGCAAGCTTTCGGACTTTCATCGTTCTGGCTGGTCTATCTGTTCGTCCCCGTGGCAGCGCTCGCGTATGCACATTTACTCAATGGCGTCAGGTCTACGTTTTTCCCCGAGTATTGGCACCTCGCAAAAGAGGTCATTAAGTTCAACCTTGACCACAAAATCCTGCAGTGGAATGACAACAGCAACGCATCAGTTGCGGTGCCAGCGCGCCTTCCACACGCAAAACGAGCCACGAAGAAGAGCGGTTCGGTTGTACCAGCCGACGGCCGACCTGCACAGCACCGGTCAACGCTGCAAAAGGCGTATCACGGCTTTGCCTTTTCGAAAGATGGCTATGCTGGTGCCACCGAGACGCGGTTGCTCATGAGTCGGAGCTCAATTACAAGTGGGACATGAGTGCAAGATGGTTAGATCAAAACACGAGTTCTTAGACATGATCCTTCTTCACGAGTTTGGCGTTGTGATCCAGACAACCAGTGCGTCCACCACTTACTTCATCGAGAGCTTTGGTGGAGGAGACACGACGTTGCCAATCTCAGCGTAGCCTATCCGAGACTGAACCGTCGAGTTGATTGGTGCGAAGAACAAGAGCTCATCGATTACACGATGCTTGCCCTCAAGTGTCGAGGATGCATCAGGTCGAAAGTCAACAGCTCGATCAAGATACAACCTGCAGCAAATAGTCATAGCCGTGTCAGAATAGACCTCCGTTTTCATCTTCTCCACAGCACCAACCTGGCAGCGAGTGCTTCCAGCCTCATGCAGCGTTTAACTCGAGTTGTATGTCCCTGTTGCCGCCACTGCGGCGAACTCTTGTGCCTTTTAACGCGTCGATATTTCTCTCGAAAGCGATCTGCGTCTTGCTCCGTTGCAGCCACGAGTTGGACAGCGAGATGATGGGAACTGCAGCGACCATGACGAGCGAAGCCGCGCAAGTTCCTGCCCAGTTTCAGTCTCTTGACCACTCGGACGACGTCTGCATCACGTTCCTGCTGCTCTTTGCGCCGCCTTTCCTCCATCCTCGCGGCCTCCAAAGCGGCAGCTTCTCGCTCCAAGATCTTTTCATCCTTTGGCGTCCTGACAGTCGGAGCATTTGGCTTCACACGCTTCTTCTTATTCGTACGTCGCCCTACCAGCCGCTCGTACCTATGGCATACCCGCAGCGATTCATTAGCCTTAGCAGTAGCAATTCAAAATGCGCGTAGCTTGAATCGAGATGCCTACAGGCGATTGAAGTCGTCCGCATCGTCCTCGGCCATTTGAATTGATGCTAAGCTCCTTAAGTACGAAACGAGGTGCAGACGAACCACAGAATCATTGTTCAAGATGCTGCGGGTGTCGGGACTGTTGCGGGGCTTGACGGCGGCGCCGCTGCGTCGCTCCGTCCTCGCAGGCGCCTCGACTCGTTGCTTTAGTGTGCAACGTGGCGATGATGATGACGACGACGAGATGGAGGTGGACTGGGACGACATGGACGAAGTGGACGAGGACTGGACGCTGGACGACGACGACGTGGCCTCTGTCGGACTCCGCAAGGTCGAGGAGCACGTCAAGCAGAAGGTTCGAGTGCGACGCGCGCAGCACTCGAAGCGCCGCTTCGTGGACCGCATCCGAGTGAAAGCCACGGGCGGACACGGAGGCAACGGATGCGCCAGCTTCTTCGCCGAGTCGGCTATGCGCAAGCGACCCAATGGAGGACACGGCGGCGCTGGCGGAGACGTCGTGATTGAAGCTAGTGACAAGATGCAGAACTTGGCCAACGCCACGCACCACTTTAAGGGAGGCGCTGGCACCAATGGCATGCGTACGTGGAAAAGGGATGCGTGCTGAGGTGGATGCAGGTTGTTAACACTTTGGTTTTGATGTGAATGCAGCGAACGACTCCGCTGGAAGGAGAGGCAAGCATTGCCACGTGAAGGTGCCGTGTGGCACTCTTGTCAAGCGTGTCGAACGCTACGAGCGCGAGCTCGAAAACGGAGAGTACGAGATTGTGGACCAGATGGAGGTTGTGTGCGATCTGGACAAGCCTGGCGCGACGTTCCTTGCTGCGAAGGGCGGGAAGCCTGGACTGGGCAATCGTATCCTTGCAGGCAAGACGACCAAGTTTGGTCGGCTGCGGAAGCATATGCCGGAGAACAAGACCACTGGGCAGCCCGGCTCCTCTCAATACTACGAGCTGGAGCTCAAGACTATCGCTGATGTCGGGCTTGTCGGCTATCCGAACGCAGGGAAATCCACCTTGTTGAGCGTTCTCAGTCGCGCAACGCCAGAGATTGCACCTTACCCGTTTACGACGCTTCACCCTTACGTGGGCATAGTGGAATTCCCGGACACGTACCGGTTGAGTGTGGCTGACATTCCTGGACTCATTGATGGTGCCCACCGCAACGTTGGTCTTGGTCATGATTTCTTGCGTCATATTGAGCGTACAAAAGTATGTATGGTTGGTATGCTCCCTTATCTTGCCGATGATCTTACACGCACATTTGTCTTGGATTGTGCAGATTCTGATGTATGTGCTTGACACGGCGGGCTCGGAGGGGCGTGATCCCCTCGAAGACTTCACGCATCTCCAAAGGGAACTCGAGTTGTATGCCCCAGGAATCTCATCGCGTCCGTCCCTGATCGTTGCCAACAAGATGGATGAGCAAGGTGCGAAAAGTAATATGTTTTCTGTGCCCTGGAAATCACCTTTTGATGTTGTTCTTCTATTGCGATGAACTCATGCAGGCGCCGAAGAAAATTTTAACAAGCTTCGCCTGTCGACGGACTTGGCTGTTCTCCCAGTCAGGTAAGCTCTTGCATTCTGTCTTTTGTACGGATCCAGGATGGAGTCTGATAACTTCCTATTTGATATTAATGTTTTGTTTGGGCAGTGCTCTCCACAAGATGGACATTGACACAGTAGCTCGCACTCTTCGCTGGATGATTGAAAGCTACGGCAAGCTCACCAAATCGTCATAGAACCAGAGTAAGTTGTGTCAGCAACACGAAAGGCTTTCACCTGCCATTATTGCGGCTTTTGTGTTCTTGATGTCGAGTTTATTAATAAGGCCTGCATCACGAAGGGAGACGTCTTATTTATTCACGCTGGCCAAGTCCAAGCAAGATGAACCGCTATGAAGTGCTGGACCGGATTGGTGATGGCGCTTTCGGAGAGGTATCACGCGCGCGTAGCCTCAAGACACAAGAAATAGTCGCTGTGAAAAAGATGAAAGCATTGTTCCCGACCTGGGAGGAGTGCCTTCAGTTGCGAGAATTGAAGGCGCTGCGAGTATTGCGTCATGAAAATATCGTGCTTCTCAAGGAGGTCATTCGAGACAAGGAGGAGCTTTACTTTGTGTTCGAGTACATGCAGACATCACTTTTTCGGGTCATGGGCAACTTTAAAAGCCACGGAGGTTCCAGCTCCTTGAATCCAGATGCTGCTAGCTCCTCGTGGACTTCGGTACCTCCTCACCCATGGTTCTCGGAGACGCAGGTCCGTTCGCTGATGTACCAGCTTTTCAGTGGTCTAGCGTACATGCACAAGCACGGATTTTTCCACCGCGACATCAAGCCCGAGAACCTGCTGTGCCATGATGATACACTCAAGATTGCAGACTTGGGCCAAGCACGCGAGATTCGTTCTCGACCACCGTTTACAGATTACGTTGCGACGCGATGGTACCGCGCTCCCGAGCTCTTGCTGCGCTCAACAACGTACAATAGCCCCGTTGACATGTGGGCCTGTGGGTGTATCATGGTCGAGCTATTGATTTGCACGCCACTCTTCCCAGGGACATCAGAAGCTGACCAATTCTACCGCATCTGCAAGGTTCTAGGCACACCAACGAAAGAGATGTGGCCGGAAGGTTCTGCGATGGCCTCCCACATGCAAGTACGCTTTCCCAAATGCTCTCCTGTTTCCTGGAGTCGATTCTTGCCGCCAGGCACGTCGCCCGCAGCGGTTCAACTAGTCCAAGATCTGTTGCAGTTTGATCCAAGTCGACGGCTGACAGCCGCGCAAGCTCTTCAACATCGCTTTTTCGACCAGCCAGTGACACGACCAACGTTGATGATACCGACGTTAGTGCTGCAAGAGAATGAAGTGCCTGTTTTGCCACTACGGGGCGACCACAAAGCTGTTAATGGTTTCTCAAGCTATGGTGGTAGATCAGGCATGTGCGTCAAGAAGTCTGACGAAATCGCTGCGGAGTCTTCAAGCCCTTGGGCTGGTAGCGGTGGTATGTCATCGCGGCGAGAGCATCATTTGTGGACAGCCAAAGAACGACACCAAACCCATGCGCGCCACCAGGAGCTGGGTTCTTCGCTAGTTAGTGCTCGTGGTGCTGCTTGCGACGAAATTGCAGATGCAAAATGTAGCAGTGGTTCTTTCATTGGCACTTCCGTGAAAAAGAGCTCCAGCTACAACATGCTTGTGAATGAAGGGGGCGTTGACAGCACCGCGCTCTATTCAACAAGGAAATGCACATCGGAAGACAACAGCGACGATGAAGTGCTTGACGCCAAGAGTGAAAACACTCTACTTCAGGATCTACTCGATGAAATACTAGGCTAGAGAAATACGGCAAACAAAACATGAACTGAGAATTTTGGTGATAAGTTCATCAGGTATATTGGTTGCTGTCCTTATCTCACTCTTCGCACATCACACTGCTACACAGGATAGCAAGAGCGCACTTAGAACTTGAGGGCGTGGGCGCGGTCGTTCTTGGTCAGCGTGAACTTGGCGTTCAGGTAAGCCTTCAGGAACGGCTCGGCGTCGAGCTTCTTGATCAGAGCCGAGTCAACGGCCTTCTGGTCCTTCTTGCGCTGCTCCGAGATGACGGGGGCCTATATCATAGCACATACACAGTTAGTTTCTTATAGGGAGCTTATGTGCCGAAGCAAGCGATCCCAAGCGCTCATATGGTGCGGTAGAAAGCGCTAAGAGTCAAAGACACTCAAAGCCTTCCACCTAGTTCGCCACAGCGTGAAGTGTGTTTCACTTGTTATACAAGAGAGATCCCAAAAGGGTTCGTCGATCTCGTACTGTAAGTGATAACAACACCCGTTTACTTGATGTGGACGAACTGGTTGAATTGGTCTCAAAAACCGAACCAACGGAACGTGGGGTATCACCAGGGAAAAGAAAACAACACTTACGGCGCTCGACTGGGCGAAGAACTGCTCCTCCTTGCTCTTCTTGGCGGCCTTCTCCTTGGCGAAGTAGGCGTCGTCGATAGCAGGGAGCGCAAGGCCCTCAATGTTGACCTTGGTCGACGTGGCAATCACGTACGACTGGTTCACGCGACGGAGGGGCACACCGTTGACCTTGTAGGGGCCTAGAGACACATCAACAATAACAGTTAGCTACTAAGCTTCTAGTCACATCTTCGTCGTCAAAGAGAGATCTGGAGCAAGCATTCCTCAGGTCTCATAATCTGATGGATCTTTGGCAAAAAGACACCCCTCCCTCATCCACCCAAACCCGCATCGTGTTTCCGCATACCCCGAGCCGCGAACTGCGTACCGCCTTCGAAGAAGAAAGATACCAAGGTTGCAACACCGAAGTACGAAGCGTGAAGGCGAGGGTGCATAGTGAGAGGGGACGGCAGAGCGCCTCTCGAAGTGTCAAGTTTGCATCATCGGAATGCCACTGCTCTCCATCTCTCTCCTGCAAAGCAATAAAGCAAACAACGCACCCGTCACGAGCAGCAGGCCCGAAGCCAGCTGCTTGAGGAACACCACGCGCTTGCCACGGAAGCGGCCCGAGAGCAGGATCAGGACCGTGCCGGGGGTGATGGACTTGCGCAGCTTGGCGGTCTTGACGCTGTTGCGCTTGGTCTTGGCCGACGGCAGCTTGGTCGGGATGTAGTCAGCCGGGTACCACTTCTTGGTGGACACCTTCTTGGCCACGACCTTCTTGTCGCCGCCCTTCTTGACGACCTTGCCACGGCCGTTCTTCTTCGAGAGGCTGTTGGCCGAGATGGCGTTGATGCCACGGGCGAGCACCACGTTCTGCGTCTTGGTAGCGGGCATGGTGATGAATATACCTGAATGGCAAAGGACTAATAGGTTAGGAGCCAGTAATTGCGACCAACACCGATACAAAAGCGCCTCACCTGTCTGAAAAGAACTGAGCGAGCAACACGCTCGCGGAGCAACCACAGCCAACAACCACGCTTGGTACAGTGTACCAGTCTACCACGGTTCAGCGGTTACAACCAGGAGTGAACCGGTCCCAAACCGCGATTCGATAATCAGTTCCGTCATCGCGCCGCTTAAGTTGCTCGTGGGAAGTTGCGGCACTGTACTGAAGCATCTTCAAATACTGCTCTGGAGTCCCGAGAAGGTCGCAGTCTTGATCGCTCCTTGTGCTGGACACGCAATAGTCGCAACGAATGGGCAAACGCAAGGGACGCCGAGCGCTCGTTGAGGCGGAACCTGTGGACGTGCAGACGTCCGACGGCTGCTGCGACAAGAGCGACGGCGGAGAGACGGCGGCGTCGTGTTCCAGCGGCGAGGAAGGAGCGACGAAAGAGACGCTGAACGGCGGGGGGTTATGTTGCAGCAAGGAGAACGAAGTCGCTGCAGGAGATCAAGAGGACGGCTGTTGCGCCTTGGAGGCGGTGGAAGCTTCGGACTGCTGCTCGTCGAAGGCTCGAGAGGATGGGAAGGAAGTGGGGGGCTGCTGCTCTTCTAAGGAGAAGGAAGGAAACTGCTCCTCGAAGAGGACAGAGGTACAGGAGGAAGTGGACGACTTCTGTGCTGTGAAAGAAGAACCCAAGAAGACTAATTGCTGCTCGTCCAAGAAGGAAAAGGTTCCGAATGGGTCTGGGTGCTGCTCGTCCACGCCGACGGCGGTTGTAACTGAGAAGGGTGATTGCTGTGCTTCAAAGACTGAGCCAACGCCGTCTGGCTGCTGCTCGTCGAAGTCCTCGAAGACGGAGCCAACTGGTTCTGATTGCTGCTCGTCGAAACCTTCACAGGCCAAACCAACTGATTCTGGCTGCTGCTCGTCAAAGACACCAGCTGCCTCGGATTGTTGCTCGTCGAAGGCGTTGAATGGCAATGTGGAGATTAAAGTGGATAGCTGTTGTGGCGAGCCCAAGAAGGCGGACTGTTGTTTTTCGAAAGTACCTATCGCTCAGCCCAGTGGTTGCTGCTCCTCGAGAGACAAGAATAAGGCACCAGGTTCGAGATGCTGTTCCTCAAAAGCGACGGATTTGTCGCTTCCAGAGCGGTCTCCTAGCTTCTTGAAGCGCTTGGTGCAGTTCCGCAACGACCGAGGGGCTACTCTCGAGCAACAACGGTCAAGCGAAAGCAGATCTGGTATTAAAGGGAACTCAGCAGAGGGGTTGGAGATTCTTCGCCTTAACATCAGTGGCATGACATGCAGCGGCTGCTGCACGCGTATTGAGAAGTTCATGAGCGGTCAGCATGGTGTTTTGGACGTGAATGTAAGCCTGCTTACGAGCCGCGGAATCTTTCAGTTTGATCCTCAGCTAGTTACGGCGAAGTACATCGAAGAAACCGTCTCAACTTTGGGATTCGAGCCGAGTGTGCTATCCAGTGATGATCTTGTGGGAATCGTGTTGCATCTTGGCCAGTCGGAAAGCGTACCACGCGCTAAAAAGTTGGTTCTTGAGATCGCTGGTGTTGCTTCAGCTGAAGGTTTCAGTGAAACATCCTCTTCCTCGGGCTCGCCAAGTAAGGCCCTGTTGGTTGAATACAATCCCAGTATTATAGGCGCTCGTACAATTGTGCGCCAGCTTTCGCAAGAGCTCGGTTTTACAATTCAAGCATCTACTCCGCGGGCGCCATCCGTTCGTGCTGGAGAGGAAGAAGTGCGGCGCTTTACGCGTCTTCTGTTCTGGAGCTGTCTTCTGTCATCGCCAGTGATCTTTGTCGAATTTGTGCTACCGGCGCTTTTTTCCTCCTCCTCCGATGTCAATCCAGCAGATGCAGCCGTGTGGGGCACTGCAGGGCTATTGAGCGTCAAAGACGCTGTGGAATTCGCGTGCGCTACCCCGGTGTTGTTCTTGGTGGCATTTCCCATTCATGAAAGCGCATTTCTAGCACTACGCTACGGTGGGCGTGTTACGATGGACGTTCTCATTTCACTGAGTGCCTGCACTGCCTACGCTTTTTCAGTTTTCACAGTTGTGACAGAAGCCATTGCGAAGTTCCAAGCATCCAAAAATGTGGAAGTGGATCCTTTAGTCCCCGGGCCCTCATTAGCTCCACAGCAGCAAGTCGAGACACCAGTGAGAACGGATACTTTTTTTCAAGTCACGGTGCTTTTGGTTACTTTAATTCTCGTGGGCCGATACATTGAAACGCTGGTAAAGGCGCGTGCTTCGAACAGTGTTGATGCACTGTTGCGTATGCAAGCAAAGACTGCCATTCTGCTTGAAGACGAAGGCCAAAAGGAGTTGTACATTGACGTGGTGCTTGTGGAGCATGGAGATATACTTAAAGTTCTTCCCGGTACGCGAGTCCCTACGGACGGTGTGGTAGTTGGTGGTGCCAGTTCTGTGGATGAGTCTATGGTAACAGGTGAAGCTCGCAAGGTACCGAAGGAACCTGGAGCGACTGTAATCGGTGGATCCATGAACTCGCAAGGTGTCCTAACCATGCGCGTAACGCATACAATTCACGAATCTATGTTGGCGCGAATGGTGCGCCTTGTAGGAGAGGCTCAGGCTTCACGTGGTGTGCGACAGAGCATCGCAGACGCTGTGGCTGCATACTTTACGACGTTCATCATAATTTTGGCCGTTTGTATGTTCATGCTTTGGTTCTGGCTCGCTAAAAATGGTCGTGTGGATACGCAAGGCTGGGCTCCTTTCCCGTTTGCGCTGCGCTTCGCGATCACGGTACTCGTGATTAGTTGTCCATGTGCCATTAGTCTCGCAGTCCCGACTGCAGTTATGGTGGCAACGACAAAAGGCTCGCAGGTTGGTGTCCTTTTCAAGGGTGGTCGTGCACTTGAGGCACTCGAAGACATTGATGCCGTAGTCTTCGATAAGACCGGGACACTCACCACAGCACGTCTTGGAGTTGCTGGTGTGTTCTACACTCCCCGTGAGGACTTCGATGGGAATCAGCTATGGCGTTACGTGGCTTCAGCAGAAAGCGGCAGTGAACACTCCATCGGTAAAACTCTTGTTTCGCATGCTCAGACACGGCTTCAAGGTACTCAAGTTGACGAAGCACAAGAGTTCGAGGCTGTTCCAGGATGCGGTGTGCGCTGTATTGTGAATGGTGCAGACATACGCATTGGTTCACTCACGTGGCTCAAGCAACAGAGATACGGTGAATCTGGTAATCTGAAGGTCCATTCTGAGTTCGCTGAAGCGAATCAGCGTTTCCAGTCACAAGGATGTATCGTAGTGTTCTTGGTGGTCAATGGTGAGTTGCTATCCGCAATCGCTTTACGAGATACTGTTCGCCCAGAAGCCAAACGTGTCATCGAGCAGTTGAAGCGAGAGGGCATTCAACCGTGGATTGTAACAGGCGATCAGCGCGGAACAGCGATGAGCGTTGCGGCAGCGCTGGGAGTGCCAGAGGGATCTGTGTTAGCCGAAAGTTTACCTCATCAAAAGGTGGATAAAGTGCGGTTGCTTCAGAGTCTTGGTTTGCGCGTAGCTTTTGTGGGCGATGGTGTGAACGATGCACCAGCGTTAGCCACTGCTGATGTTGGTGTGGCACTTGGAGCTGGAACGGATGTAGCCATCGATGCTGCCGACGTCGTACTCGTCAAGGATGATCTTCGCGATTTACTGAATGCTCGAGCGCTTTCGTGTGCAACCAACAGGCGAATCAAGCATAACTTTGCTTGGGGGTTCATGTATAATCTCCTCATGATGCCTGTGGCTTGCGGAGCGCTGTATGGTCCACTCGGAATCTGGATCCCCCCAGCGCTGGCCGGTCTATCGGAGCTGCTCTCATCCGTACCCGTGATCCTGTTCTCCTTGCTGCTTAACCTTTGGAGACCGCCATTCCGCGATGACTGGGGCTTGCAACAAGATCACGTGGCAATCGACGTGACCGAGACGACACCTTTGCTACGCAAGTGAGGCGAAGAACAAGGTAGATATGCATGTACTTGATGAATTGAACAGGTTGGTTTGATGCGAACGTCGAAGCCTCGTTTTCTGTTCTCTAGCCTTGTTAGGTTGGAGTAGACGTTTTGGTGTACACAAGGAATGCAGTTCTGGCGTGTGTTTGTGCCGTGCGATGATCTGCTGACAACGTTGTAAGACCACTACTACTACCGGAAACAATAGCATCGAAACGGTGACGAAGCCCTTCAGTGTCTTCATTGGCTGGTGTTGCTGTGATGTTGTTCTCCGAGTCATCATCCACCTTCAAGTCTCGCATTGTGCGTGCAAGTTTTGCGCCAGAACCGCAAGGTGTGAGCGTCGGTGTGAAAGCAGCTTTTAGTTGTTCCCCAAGTCGGCAGTCTCGTACGAAGGCATCACGTCGCGCGATCGCATCCCGTTCAGCTTGCTCTTCTCTTCGCTCCTGCCGTCGTTTCTGTTCTTCGTCCGGTTCGTCTTCGTCTCGAGCTGACCGAGGGCCAGGCTCCGCCTTTAATTGATACCTGCGCTGGAGGGCTTTGAGTGAGAGAGCAAGGTAAACGCAGGCTGAAGCACGGATTGACATCTGAGGAAATTTTGGGCGCTCACTACCCAGTGCGAGCAGTACTTCGTTGAGCGCAGCGCCAAGTTGCTGCTCCAATTGGCCTGGGTAGCTTTTGGCTAGTGTCACCTGGGGTGGCAGCTTTACCGGCAAGCTTTGAGATGCGTATCGAGAAGGCTCCGCGCAGAATGTTCGTTGTGCTTCCTCCGAGACGAAGAAGTAAACCTTTGAGCGATACGATGCACGGAAGAAAACACTGCCATGACGGAGCGAAGCCCAATCTTTGGCACCCGAGCCAAAGGCGAAAGTAACCGGGCAGTAGCCTTTCATCTCGGGGAAGTCGCAGTCCGGAACCGTGAGGAGACTCATCAGTGAAGCGTTTACCGGTGCTTTCGCAACAAGTGCTTGTGCTTCGCTTTCTGCTTCTTCCTGAGTTGGCCACGGGTCTTCTTCCTGCTGAGGTGGGTTTTGGTCTGGTAAGTACCCAACGAAGGCTTCCGGGTTCTCGAGAAACTTCTCAAGGTGGTGATCACTTCCACACCAGAAACTACAGCCTCGGAAGTCTACACATAAGTCTCGACTGGAATAACGAGAGTGGTAAAATTTACCAGCTCGCAGTTCAACAGGACAAAACGCCTGGAAAACATTGTGTTGACGTGCCTGGAGCTCTTCGCAAGCCCGCATCACGCCTAAACAACGTGCAGCTCTGTCGGACGCGGTTGATCTGGTGTGGATTGATGCCAATTTTTGCTGCTCTTCGAGAAATGCTTGTGCCTGAGCTGCTACATGCCAGAGTGAGTTGCTGGAGCTGTCGAGTTGGCGAACATGGAAACAGCCAAAGCGTCGAGTCCAGGTGTCTATCAGTTCAAGACGATGCTGTTGCCATTGGATGAATGCCGCTCGAAGTTCATTCCTGTCAGCTTGGGTTTGATGTTCTTCCCAAGAGCATTGAAAGTCACGCTCCAAAATGAAGAGCATGTCCGGTTGAATACTTTGTGATGCTACCGCTGTTGAGCCAGGATATTGAAGACTACGTTGCAGCTCGTGACGATGCAATAGATACCCATCAAGAACCCAACCTCGCGTTTGGCACTCCGCAGAGCGAAGACGAGCACATACAGCCTCGTGCGTGGCATCAACATCACTTAGAGGGTTACCCTCTTTTCCTTCAACCTCCTGCAGTTGGTGCCGCAGTACCGAACCACCCTGACACTGCTTTACCCATTCGATCGCATTATGAGGAGATACGTAGACCAGTCCAAGTGCGTTGGCAAGTTCCTGAGCGACACGCGTCTTGCCTGAAAGCGGAGCTCCTGCCACGCAGCAAGTCAATTGATGGCTTGGTGGAACGCTGGCCTTATCTAAGTAGCGTGACGGGCAAGCCATGAAGGCACGGAGAGCCTCTCGCGATCGTGGAAAGTAGAGCTGGTCTCGATGAACGACAGCTTTGACGGAGGCAGACGATATGGAATCCGTACGCCCCGTCACAGGACATGCAAGTCCATGTTTGCCAACTAAAAGCTCTCCTGATGCCAGCAGACGCTGCACCATGCCTCCCGATGTGGTATCGAGCACTTCACAATGCTCGAGTAGTGCTTCTCGTCCTGCCATAAAATCATTCAGAATACGTCTCACGTGCTTGACTGTTTGCCGTGGAGCACCAGAAGCATCGATTGAATTGCAGATTCTGACACCACGAGCTCGAAACCCTGCAATAGCCTCATCCAAAACTTTCTGATCATCAGCAAATTGCTCGTGTAGGCGAGTACTCTCTTCTTCGCGTGCTGCTTCAAGGTCAATTGATGGTTCTTCTTCTTCGACTTCGTTTTCGGGGTTAGCATCTTCCTCACTGTCAGCACCAGCTTCCTTCTTTCGCATGAGAGAAAGTTTTCGGCGAGGTGCCGGTAAGCTGGCAGTCCATCGGTCCAATAAGGTGTTCACGACGTCTTCCTCCGACACTGTCAGGGGTATCACAAGCGAAGGAAAGAGTCCACGCTTGAAGCACATCTCCAGCATCGCAATGGTTGGGATGCGTGACGGTTCTGAACCAAGTCCAGCGATTAACTGCGCAACCGCTTTCTCGGGTGCTAGCTGTTGTCGTTCCAGTTCAACCTGAAGTGCTCCAACAAACATTTCCTCGGAAGACATGCGTACTTCTTCCGGTTTGAGTTCTTCAAGCAGTCGCCGTCGTTCAGCACCATTTGCAACAGCAGCCAAGTCCACATTTACATATTCCACTGCGGAATCAACCTGTTCCAATTGAGACTGGACAAGTGTCGTAGTGATCCGGCCCCGTCCAGACCCTCGAACACCAAGCACCAGTACGCACGGCACGAAGCTTGCAGTTGTTCGAGGCCCCTTTGGGATAAAGGCTGCTGGGTTGCGCTCGAAAGCATGAAGCTCTTGTTCTCCAGCGAAAGCATAAAACTTTTGTTGGTATATGCAAACGTTGGCTGGCAATCCAGGGACCAACAAGCCACGGGTTCTCCAACTCACAGGACAAAAGCGTCCGCACTCCCCTTGAAGCCGAAGAGCTCTATTTCTTGCTGCTTCCGTTTGGGCTTCTGCCTCGGGAAAGTCCGTGACTTCAATTTCAGCTTCGTCTTCCTCGGGAGTCGGTGCTGATTTTCCACCGCTGTCTTCGTCTTTATCAGGCAGTGGCGGTGCAAAAATGACGGTCGGATCGTATTCATCAACTAGCTCTGGGGCATGTCCGTCTTCCACCTTGTCGAGATGAGGTGCAATTGGGTTAAGTTCACGCTCGATGGCAGCCAATGTATCGCTTGGTTGGCGAAACAATGGGCACATTATCACTCGAGTAACACCTCCGATTCCAAGTGAGACCTCCTCCGCACCAGCCTTCTCAGTTTGGAACTGCTGCTGTCGCAGTGCAGATAACGCATCAACGGTGTCAGCACTACTTCCTTCGCCATCTTCTTGAGTAGCGGCGATTTCCCTGTCCAGCAGCAAAATTGCATCGGGGACACATCCGTGTTCGAGCAATACGGCAGCGGTATCTCGGGTGAGTGGTAAGTCCGTGATCATCCACCCAGACGACGAAGTTTGTTTGGCTATGACCATTTTAGCAGCATCGGATGCCACCGCTGCAGCTTCAATAGGAGATACAATCTGCCCGCCCATGAGACGCATTTCCATCGCAATGCTTGGCGACGTCTGGAGCAGCTTAGAAGGACTTACTGATTGTACATGGAGTCCAGCCTCAAGCGTCTCGAGATAGGGAGGCGTGAATATATCTCCTGCGCCTGTGGTCACTAGCCAGAAGTTCCGATATTTGGACGGGACGGGAATTTCTCGGCGCAAGAATTGCAAAGGGTAAGCACAGAACGCACTTCGTGCTTCGTGTGTCGCGAACAGGTAAATCCGACCGGAGTAGCAAGCAGCGAACTCGGGATCACCTAATGTCAAACTTCCGACCGAAGTGGACACAACGGGACAATACTCTCTCCACCTCGAAAGAAGTCGACGTTTTGCATCACGAATTGGCAATTTTGCAAACGACTCGGTGGTGGCGTTTGCTTCAGCTTCAAGAAGAGAGGACCAATCTCCATAGAGCAACCATCTTACTTTTTCAGCGCGGCTGGAGTCAGTTAGCTCCTCCGGTAGCGCTACTGGACAAACTTCGCGTGATGTACTAAAGCGTGAGAGGCCTAGGGATGTCTACAAAAGTGTACACAGAAAACACGCTGATGTCAAGGAACGAAATGCTATCGCACAACTACAACAAGCACTACTTACCCCCGTGATTGCCTGGATGCAGTGGTCTCGAATTACACTGAGAGACTGCATTGCCAGAGCCACCACCAAATGATAACTCGGTTTCTTTGCCGTTCGGTCGGCAGCTCGACGAGCTAGAAGTTCTTGCTGCATTCGCGTCACGAATTCATGATATCCCTTGAAGATTTTTGCCATCGCAACAGACCCAAACGGTAAAGTGGGCTCTCGGGGCGGTTCGATCTCGTTGCGCTCAGCTGGAGTTGGTTCCGGTGGTGGCACTTCTTGTGGCGGAACTTGTCCAGCGATTTCGTCTTCTTCCACGACAGTTTCCTGCGGAGATGATTCATCAACTTCCACACCTTCAAGGCTAACCTCGACATCGGCATTTTTTGCTTCAGTATTGATCTTCTGGCCTTCTTCAGTCTCAGTCTCCGGTGTCTTTGGTGGTAGGAGAAAATCACTGAAGCCCTCAGCAGCCAATTCCTCAGCATTTGTTGCTTTCAAAGTGGCAATTTCTCGTACCGAGTATAAACGGCCAGTTGCTGGCGCAAACTCGGAGCCTTTTAACTGGTGCTCGATCTCGGCAGGAAGCGCTGTAAGTGCTACCAGGTAAACTATTGCTAGGCTTTGCCCTGGGTCATCTGCAGTTGACAGCTCAAACGGGTAAACATCGTCAATAGTTATGCCGACGCCAGCTACACGTACAAGAAAGAAATGGATGAGTGGAATGTTTCGCTTCGGCTCCGTACGGTGGTGACGTACCGAGTAAAGAACGAGTGGCTTCCAGTCGCAACAGGTCAAGTGCCGTGCTCCGAGAAATAACCCCTCCTGCACACAGAGTATCAAAGTATTCGTCTCGAAATATTTGGTTCATCTCTTCGTCCTCGTCGGCGTAGCCTGAACCGATTTTCTCGTCCACTTCCACAATCTGCGTTGGTGATGGCGTGTCCACACTCGAGTCTTCAACCTCAGCAGGAGTGATAACAGCAGGTCGACGTCGACGGATCTTGAGTTTATAGTCTACAGCGCGCTGAATGACCCCATCAAGTGACAAATATTTGAGTCCCAGCCGTCGTGCCAGCACACGAGCAAGTCGAGTCTTGCCACACCCAGGTGGCCCAACCACTGCAATTCTGAGTGCAGGAAATTCGGTCAAAGCAGAAACCAGCGCATCCTCAGGATTCCAATGTGCTGTCGCCTCACGGTGGAGCTGTTTTCCTCGGATAGGAGTTGCTCCAGAACCAATAGAGCCTACCAGCTTCAAATGTAAACGCGTCGCCACCGCCATATCGTCTTCTGAAGTATCAACAGTATCTGCCTTGACTTCTTCTGGTACGTTGGTGTTGCTACCATTCGAGTTGGAAATCTTTTTAGCAAACGCACGGGTAAGCGAGAATTTCCGTGGGTTGTAGCAGAGAAGAAGCTGTTTGAGCGACATCTCACGCTGATCAGGAGGTTGGAGGCCTCGGATACTTCGTAGGGCATCACTTGATGGGGGTAGTTTTTGCAGGAACGCGTCGGTCGCAATTTTCGGGATTCGATTCAAAGGTCGAAGCGTAAAGCGGTCAACCACTTGAGCGGAATGATTTTCGTCTTGCTCGGGTTCACTGCGGGATGACGAGGCAACAACTTCTGCAACCGAGTTGCGCAGGTCTTGAAAGAAGGTCGTGAACACACTGGGAGGACTTTCAACTGGTAGTACGATCTCTGCGAGCTGCATCACTGCGTCACGAAATTGTTCGGCCGACATGACCTCATTATCCAGACTTGATACTGCTTTGCTCGGTTCGTTGATACTGCCGACACCTTCTAAATCGTAGGCCCAGTCTCTTTGAGCTGCGGCATTTGCGAGTGCATCACTTGACAGCGGAAGTATCAAAGCTTTTCCAGCTCTTGCGAAAAATCCGACGTATCCGTCTCGACGCAGCGTGCGCGAGCTCATGGGCTTGGCGACATCCCAAAGTCGTGTTAACTCACGAGCTACCAACGCGTTTGCTTCACCGCCGTCAGCAGATTCGTCACCTTCCAGCATGGCATTTCGTCGGTTGTGCCATAGTCGTAGCAGGTTGGCTTTGCCCTCCCCAACACTTCGTTCCTTTTCGTCCTCAGCGAAGAGGAAATGCCGACGCATCGGTGCTCGACGCCGTTCTTGTCTTCGTATTCGGCTTGGAGGATTCCTGTGCGACTGGATCAACCGACGCGACGGCTTCGAGGGGACAAGCTCTTGAAGTTTTTGGTTTCATGTTACCCGTTTATAGTTCTACGCATCACTGGTTGCAGCCTTCTAAGCTAAATTTCGGGATGTCAAGGCCACACGCGTGGACTCGAGTGTGATCTCAGCACTTGCAGTGCGGACTCGCGACTTTCTCTCGGTTGGGCGTTGGTGCTTTTTGATCAGCTCTTCTCCCTTCTTCTTGAACATGTTGCCAATGGATTTTCGTCGAGACTGCTTACAAGTTGCAGATTCCTGCGTTATCCAGGGATGCCGCAGAGCTGCGCTCACTGTAAGTCTTGATTTGGGGTTGACATCGAGGAGACCAGCCAATAAATCGATCATCGTAGACGGCATTTCAGATAGCAGTCCGGTCTCCTGGAGCGTATGCAATGAACCACGTTCGGCCATTCGACAGAAGAGTTTGTCACTATCCGAGGCAGCGCAACGCACCAACGCACGCTTGGTGCACATTGTCCATAGAATGACACCTAAGGCCCAAGCATCAGCTTGACGAGCATCTTCCACCTTTTTGCGAGCTAGCAGCTCTGGAGCAGCATATGCTTCCTTGGCAACTTGTACGACTTGGACGCTCGGTCGGTCGTGCTTGAATCTCTGGGCGTGGCCCAAATCCCCCACTTTCACGACACCCGACTCGGTGACGAAGACGTTTTCAGGTGACAAGTCCAAGTGGGCGATTCCGTCAGTGTGAAGTGCCTGTACCCCTCGAAGCATTGCTGCGAAAACGCGACGTCGCCCAGCGTCGGTGCTTGTCATCATCGAAGAGCTGTGAGGTGGCACTCCGGCCGTCTGTAGACGAACTTCTTGTTGCATGATTTCAAGGAGGTCACCTCGAGCGCAGTGTTCGTGCAGAAGGTGGAGTCTTTCTCCTTGCAGCAAATGGCGTTCCAACTTGACCACGTTCTCGGTGTTTTGAACCGAAAGGTGGAGATCCAATTCGTGCAAGGCGGCGGCACTTGCATTGCGCCCTTCATTGGTGGTGGAGGTCATGAGCGTGTGCTTGTCGATAAAGAGTCGGCCGGAAGAAGGACACTCGACCAGATCCACACATTGGAGACCATCAAAAGTTTCTTGTATTCTCGAATGCAGCAAGAATGAAGCAGATGTGACGGGGCCCATTATGAACAACGTGGAAAGGAGACTACGTCACTTTCGCGGCGTTTTCAAGAGTGAGCTCAAGCACCGACACCTGGCTCGATCTCCTATAATTACCAGGTGGATTCTTGCACCGATCGTAACGAACGGAAGAGCAATGCTCGACAACCAAACATTACTATTTGGGTAAAGTGCAGTGGACTGACTAACTTCCTACAGCTGTAGGCTGCAGCACATGTAGTCTCTCTACCCCACACAAGACTGTGCTAGAATATGGCATTGACGGTCGAAACTGCACGTCGGAGCCCATGCAGTGAGATATCTCACGATCACTTTTACCAGTGAGTGGTCATTGTAAATGGCTGCATGCTCCATCCACGTGTGGTAGAATGGCGTGCGTGTTGCAACCGATGCGATTCAAGTGCTGTAGACCCTTCGCAACCTTAAATTCATTCGTGGCGTCCACAGTCAAGGGCTTGTAACAATGAGTCTTTCCAGAAACTAGCAGCGTTCAACTGGTCCTCGTGGGACCTCATTCCTGGGCAAGATGCAGCAGTTGAGACCGTTGCAGGAGCCGAAGTTGTTGACAACGATCGATTGAGAGCAATCCCAATCGACTGAGTTGGAAATCGCCCCAAGAAGTTCGCTAACCACGTSAAGATGTCGGGGGAATAAAGGAATGGCCGGCTGGCATGAAACCTGCACAAAGGGTTGTCCTCAGTGCTGCTTACTGGTAAACCGTCAGTTGTTGGGCAGCAATTGCAGTATCCAGGAGATACGCGAGAGCTTTTTTGCTTCGGAGTGCCGAGCACTAGCGTGCTCCAGTTTCTACCACGTAGGAAGCGCTTTTGCTAAAAGCATCAGTCCATGAGCCATGCAAAGGATTAACCACTAAACACTACTACACGTAAGCACCGTACCGATGCGTGAGGACTGCACGCACTACAGAGA
>AUWJ02030485.1:0-11262 GCA_000468175.2 Phytophthora cryptogea
TGATGCTCAGAAGCGCGGCGTCTTGGTATTCCTTGGCCGAACTCGCATCAGAGTAGAGACCATCGACCAGAGAGCGCAAGTCTTCTTTGGTACAGGCGGGCGCCTTGCTAACTGTCTCGCCTTGGTTTCTCTTGAGGCAGTAGCGTTCAAGGATGCGACCCATCTTGAGAAGCTGTTGGTCAATGGCATGGCGATGTTGAGGAAAGTCCTCGAGCAACCAGTTCTTGACGTTGCGGTAGTAGCTCATGACGGTGTTTCGCTTGCGTAGCTCCCCACCTCGGCCTTGAGCGAATGCGAGGTGCATGGCAAAACGGTCTAGCAATTTGACAAATGCTGAGCCATTGTTGTCCGTCAGGAGAGTCGTGCGGACAAACTCGACCGTAGTGTTCTCCGAGGCGAGGAAACCCCTGAAGATGTTGATCGCCGTGGACTGTGCTCGCTTTGTATTTTCGGGGGCGAGGTCTTGAAGGCTTATAGTTACTTAGAGTGAACTGTCGGCTAGTTGCTTGATATCCGGCAAATTTGCGAATGACTTAACATCAGTATCGATGCGCACATGTCTGGCCGACGCTGCCGACATTATGCGTCGGCCACGTGTCGGTAGCGATTTAACCTAACCCTACCCTTTTGCATTGGTCAAAATTCCGTCAAAGTAGCGTGTGATTCGCTAAACAATGTATAGAGCTATTGATTGGTCCACGCGACCATACATAATGCAAGTCAAACTTTTCTGTGTCGGCAACTTTACGATATTCATCCATACTGCGCTAAGTGTAATCGAGATCAGGTTTTGATTGCTGTCGTGGTACTCGCCCCGCCCACCGATAATTTGTCGTCGTTGCTCGAACTCACCGTGTGTTGCGTGAAGGCAATCAGACCCATTGGCTGTATCGTTACGGCTGCAGTTTTTCACAATGAACACTTTTTATTGAAATAATGTGGGCTCGATCCACTGCTGTGACCACCACACTCGTGTAGTCGTTCTCAAACAATACATGCCCTACAGCATTTAAGCAACCTGGATATTGGATTCGCTGGCAGCGAGAATATCGCGTACGGAGGCGATTGTGTATTCGACGTCTTCAGGCGTCACGTGGAGGTTCGTAACCGCGCGAATCTCCTCGCCTCTCCAGTATCCGCCGAAAACGATGCCCTTCTCCTCAGCAACCTTCTTCACGAGTGTGGGCGTGTCGATCTTGAACTCCGAGGAGACCTTGAAGAAGAGCATATTGGTATCGACACTCTCGGGGTCGATCTCGATGCCCGGAATTGTAGAGAGGCCGTGTGCAAGCGTCTTGGCGTTCTCGTGGTCCTCTGCAAGGCGATCAAACTGGTGCTCCAGTGCGTAAAGTGCGCCGGCAGCGAGCAGGCCCGACTGGCGCAAACCGCCACCGAGAGACTTGCGTAGCCGCTTCGCCTGGTGAATGAACTCCTCGGAACCAGCGAGAATGGAGCCAACGGGGGCACCCAGACCCTTGCTGAGGCAGAACGACACAGTGTCGGCGCCCTTCACAAGGTCCTCCATTGCACTGCCTGAAGCCACACTGGCATTTGCAAGACGCGCGCCGTCCACGTGAAGGCTCAGATTGTGCTCCTTGCAGAACTGCTCCACCTCGCGAATGTACGAGAGAGGAAGCACCCGTCCACCGCAGGTGTTGTGTGTGTTTTCGATCTCCACGAGCGACGTCCGCGGGTAGTGGATATCGTCAGCGCGGACTGCTGCAGCCATGTCGCTGAGCTTAATTGTACCGTCCGCTTGGTTGGGGAGCGTCGCCAAGCTCACGCCCATGTACGCTGCAAGAGCAAAGAGCAGAAATACCAGTTAGCTACCCTGTCTCAACAAACTTGTCGACGAAAGAGATGGTGGGGAAAGGAAGATGAGCACGCACCACTAGCGCCGGCGCCCTCGTACGTGAAGATGTGCGACTTGTTGCCGCAAATTACCTCGTCGCCACGCTGGCAGTGGGTGCCGATAGCGATCAAGTTGGACATGGTGCCACTAACGTTGTCAATAAGAAGGAGATGGGCGTTAGTCAACTTCAGTTTCGGAACTTCAGAAAGCACCAAGCGGAAAACGTACGATGGGACGAACATGGCGTCCTCCTTGCCCAGCATGCTGGCGGCCACCTTCTGGAGCTGCTTGACCGTGGGGTCCAGGCCGTAGACGTCGTCGCCGACCTTGGCGGCCGCGATGGCCTTCCGCATGCCGGGCGTCGGACACGTGATGGTGTCCGACATGAAGTTGATGACGGCGCGCTGCAGTTTGGTCATGGTGGTCGTGAGCTCGAGCTGGAGTATCTGAAAATGGGCCACTGGAGTGAAGTGCTGACGTAGGCAAGTTGGATGAATGGACGGACGCCACGACGCCGCTGCAAAGGTTGCAAGGCGAACACGCTTTATGCACAAGTAGTGAAACCATTAGCATGCAGAGTTGCGCTGGTCGCAGCGACATGACACCCAAGCACCAGGACAAAGGCAAAATAGACAGTCGACACACGCTTGGCGAGCGCAGACCACGGCTGGATGGCACCTTCTCTCTATGTGCAGGTTAAAGTAGCATACAAACGGCAACAGCACGAGCAGCTCCACAGCATAACGACATGGATACTTTCGGTTTGCGCCGCGCTTACCCGTGCGTGTGCTTACGCAAAGCCCAGGATTTCGACGACATACAAAGCGCAAGACGAGGTTGGCATGCAGGGGAATGTTCGTGTGGTGGACCTCGATAGTCGGAACGCAGAATGTTCGTGTGGTGCTTGGGTCGTCTCGATGAGATACTTTGCTTCAGCTTCAGCTTCCAGCGCGTCGCAGGACGGCAGCACAGACCCAATCAAGTTCCGGTGCCCTCGCCCGTCACTTCCGTCATCAACACGCGCGCAGCTTTAGTCGTGGTCTCCGCTCAGCTCAATAGCGCGCGGATCGACGTCACCGTGTACTCGACGTCCTGGCTTGAAATGTGCAAGTTGGTCACGGCGCGCACGCGGTTCCCGTCGGCGTAGGCGCCCAGCAGCACGCCCTTCTCGGTCTCAAGCTGCTGCACCAGCGTCACAGCGTCCAGCTTGGCGTCCGGAGTCAACGCGAAGAAGACGATGTTTGTGTCCACCGTATCCGGGTCGATCGTCACGCCCGGGATCGTCGAGAGTCCATGAGCGAGCTCTTTGGCGTTCACGTGATCTTCAGCTAGGCGGTCGAACTGGTTCTCGAGTGCGTACAGCCCCGCGGACGCGATGACGCCGGCCTGGCGCATGCCTCCGCCCAACGACTTGCGGAGTCGCTTAGCGTGATGGATGAACTCCTCCGAGCCGGCGAGAATGGAGCCTACAGGCGCACCCAAGCCCTTGCTTAGACAGAGCGAGACAGAGTCAGCCCCGCACACCAGCTCGTCCATTGGGACTCCGGACGCCACGCTGGCATTGGCCAGTCGTGCGCCGTCCACATGAAGACGCAGGTCTCGCTCCTGGCAGAACTGCTCGACGTCGCGGATGTACGACAGCGGAAGTACGCGGCCTCCGCACGTGTTCTGCGTGTTTTCGATCTCCACGAGACGCGTGCGCGGGTAGTGCGGGTCGTCGTCGCGGGCGGCGTTGTGGATGTCTTTGAGACGCAGCGTGCCGTCGGGTTGGTTGGGCACCGTATGCAGACTCACGCCCATGTAGGCTGGAGCAAAACAAGAGCGTGGTGGTCAGTGCTATAACTATGATCCTAGGACAGCAGCGTGGCTTGCTAACCGTTAGCTCCGCCGCCTTCATAGAGGAAGATGTGGGCCTTGTCTCCGCAAATGACCTCATCTCCTCGACGACAGTGCGTGCCAATGGCAATGAGGTTCGACATGGTGCCTCTGCAAAGAACCACAGAAGACGTTAGAGCCAAGCGCCGTCATTTGCGCATACACGGACGTACGAGGGCACGTAGAGCGCTGCCGCCTTGCCCAGTCGCTTGGCCGCCACCTTCTCGAGGCGGTTCACTGATGGGTCTGCACCGAACACGGCGTCGCCCACTTCGGCGGCTGCAATCACCTGGCGCATGGCGGCGTTCGGCCGCGTGACCGTGTCGGACAGGAGGTTCACGATGGACTTGCTCATGGTCTCCGCTACGCGCGACTTGATTCGGATATGCCGATTTCGAACCTCGGCCCCACGTTTCGTGATATGATACGCTAGAAGGTCTGGATCGTGTGCAGCACATCATGGCTGTAGTTGTCAACTTGCTGTCTGCCGCGATGCAATGTGGACGCTTAAGGATTTTACACTGTTCATGAATGCCGTGGGGAACTGGAGTGTTAGTTAGACCCAGTGCATTGATGGACAAGTCTTTCCAGCAAACGCAATGAGAGGCAACGCACTGTCGGTTTCTTGTCAACTGGGGTAAGATGGTATATTTTCTAAGAAGAATAAGCTGCCTTATAATACACGCTAGCAAAATGGTCATCAAGTGACCTACTAATATCCCGGCTCGCAGCGCCCACAGACTAGGGGCAGCGGCGGGCAAGGCATGTGAGGGCACTCGACGTTACTTGTACATCGAAGGAAGCTCTTTCTTCCGACTCTCCGCGCTACGAAAAATAGAGAAACTCCACGGGTCCTGTCCGTCTGCATAAGACACAAGGGCCGACGTCACGACACGCTCGCGCATTGCTCCAGTCTTCTAATGGCGGACAACTGCTTGCCATCTTCATATCGCCTGTAATTACCAGGCGCTGTTGTCATCGCTGAAGCCTCCACCACGGGAGCCACCGCTGCGGCTGCCACCGCCATAGCCGCCACCGCCGCCACCGTAGCCACCACCGCCGTAGCCGCCGCCACCGAAGCCACCGCTTCCACCACGGCTGCCGCCGCCTCCGCCACGCTCCTCGCTACGGAAATCTTTAGCTCCGAAGCGCGAGCCGCCTCCACGACCGCCACGGCCACCGCGGCCACGACCACCGCCTCCACCACGGTAGCCGCTGTTGGCCATCTGGTCGAGGAACGCCGGGATCTCCTGGCCGTTCTCCGCCATCATGTCGTACATCTCACGAGCGATGTTGCGGTTCTTCTCGTTCATCATCGAGAGTGCGTTACCAACGTTACCCACACGGCCGGTACGACCGATTCGGTGCACATAGTCATCGATGTTGTTCGGCAGGTCAAAGTTAATAACCTGCGTCACACCGTCAATATCAAGACCACGGGCGGCAACGTCCGTAGCCACAAGCACGGGTGTGCGGCCAGACTTGAAGCTGGCAAGAGCCTGCTCACGCTCGCGCTGCGTGCGGTCACCGTGAATGGACGTAGCAGGGAATCCTTCGCGGCACAGCATGTCCTCCAGGAAGTCGGCACCACGCTTTGTTTCAACGAACACAAGGATCAAACCGTCCTGCACCTGGTTCAGGAATCGCACAAGGTAGTCCTCCTTGTCGTACTGCTCGATGTACTCGACCGTCTGCTTAACATCCTTCGAAGCAGAACCCACACGGCCAACCGTCAAGAAAATGTAGTCGCGCAGGAAGTCTGACGCCAGGCGCTGGATTTCACGCGGGAACGTAGCACTGAACATGAACGTCTGACGCTCACGGGGCATGTCCTCCTGTTCGACAATGCGGCGGATCTGGGGCTCGAAACCCATATCAAGCATGCGATCAGCCTCATCCAGAATGAGGAAACGGATGCACGACAGCGAAATGCGGCCACGCTCCATCAAGTCCACAAGACGACCGGGGGTGGCAACCAGCAGGTCGCAACCACGCTCAAGCTCACGCAGCTGGCGGCCAACCTCGGCTCCACCGTAAATGACGACGGGGGCGATACCCGTGCAGTAACAGAACTTCTTGGCCTCTTCGTGGATCTGCGACGCCAACTCACGCGTGGGCGACAGGATCAGCGCTGCAGGGAAAATCTTGCGCGAACGGCCGGAGCCGACCTCAGGCGGGGGCGAGCCACCCACGCGCAGCATGGCCGCAAGGGTGGGGAACAGGAAACCACCAGTCTTACCCGAACCCGTCTGGGCACAAGCCATCATATCACGGCCAGCAAGACCGATCGGGATCGAGTACTTCTGGACGGGCGTGGGCTTGTCGTACTTGCACAGCTCCAAGTTACGAATAACCTCAGGGCCCAGCTCCTCCGCGGAGAACTCGGTGACCGGGTCAGGCACGTTCTCTCCGCTCGTCTCTACGGGAATGTCGTCGTACTTGTCGAAGTTAATTCCCGACGACTTGGCGTCACCGAACAGTTCGTGCTCCAGACGTTCGTTGGGGCGCAGGTCTCCGTGGTAACCGACTTCGTTCACACGAGAGCCGCCGCCACGGCCGTAGCCTCCGCCGTAGCCGCCACGGTCTCCACGGTCTCCACGGTCTCCGTAGCCGCCACGACGGTCGTCACGACGGTCCGACTCGAAGCCAGCCCAGCGTGAGTTGGTGGCACGGGGCGGAGCGTCGCCGCGCTCACGGGAGCCGCCTCGGCGGTCGTCGAAGCGTTCGCGGGAGCCTCCGCGACGGTCGTAGCCGCCTCCGTAGCCTCCGCGGCGCTCTTCAGAGCCTCCACGACGGTCATCATCGCCACGGCCGCGGTCTCCGCCGCCGCCGCCTCCGCGCATATGCGGCGGCACGTATGTGGATCTACCTGTGAAATTAAATATCGCAATAGAGAGAGATTGCAGTGGCCACGTCAGTGAAAGGGTTTTCAGAGGGTCAATACGGCACTCTACGCCATGCAAGCAGCACGAGCAGAAGCGCCGGAGTGCGGCGCTTCTAGTGCATGTGCTTTTTGGCGGGCGGCGGCGCTGGATCGGTCGTAGGCACGCACCTCCTTCTGCCATAATTGTTGCTCCTTCTTCTTCTTGGGGCTTCCTCGTCACAAAAGTGAATGGGGGGTCGCTGCGAGCCTGCGCGCCAATGATTCATAACGGTACAGTGTAACAATCGGTGGCGAGAAGAGTGCGGTCGGGGGCGGGAAGCCAGCTACCGTCACTAACTCTCCGGCTACTGCCACCAGGACCACGCGGATTGGTCGAAATAGATGCATACAAATCGCGGGTGGTTCCAGGTGTACAAGTGTCACAACAACGCCACAAAACCAGCCGGTGAGCCCTCCTTTGGCGGTCTCTCCCTTCATCCGTCAAGCCATGGGGTTCGCATCGGTTGGTGTTGGATAGCTCATGGACTGATTGCCAGATTGGAGCTCTTCTCTCCCAGAAAGCTCCCGTATACATGCAATTAGTTGAAACCACCTGATGCAAATGTAGCCATTTGCTAGCTAAATGTAGCCACTTTCGGGGGGTTACATGTTGAAGTGTTCCACTCGAGTTGAAGTGGCAGTAGCAATAGCAGCACATCTACTACAGTCTACAGCATGCAGAGCCTGCACCGAACCAGCAACCAGGTTGACGCCGTTGCGCGAGGCTCATCACGCGGTGGAGGCCGTGAGATCACCGTCGAGGTGCTGGTGAACGCCACCAAGCTCAGTGTGGGCAAGCACGAGCACCTATCGCACTACCTCAAGCGGATCACGCACTTGGCGCTGAACGGCGACGTCTTGAAGAAAGATGGCGGCGTTGACAGCGGAGCCATTCGCAGCATTCAAAACTTGCACCACTGCCCCAACCTGAAGGTGCTTTACCTCTACGACAACGAGATCGAGACGATCGAGAACCTCGAGGTTGTGCCACAGCTCACACACTTGCACTTGCAATGCAACTGTTTGTACCGCATCGAAAACTTGGTGTCGCTGATGCTGCTGGAGAAGTTGTATCTGGAGAAGAATGCCATCTTGAGACTGGAGGGGCTAACCGGGTGCTGTCGTCTCAAGGAGCTGTACTTGGCAAACCAGGCAGTGTCCTTGGATCGGCACTTTTCGTTCGAAGAGGACACGATGAGGACCTTGTCGGTGAGTGTATCGCTGCAGTCCATTGCTGTTTGTTGTCTTGTTTCTGATACTTTCGTGGCCGGTGCAGGGATCTCTGCGAGTATTGGACCTCTCCAATTGTCGCGTAGCGTCCACCGCGCCGTTAACCCTGCTACGCAGTTTGGAGCAGCTTGACCTGTCCAAAAATCTTATCAGCGAGCTGGAAGACGTATTTGCACTGGTCGGTGGGGTCACTTCGCTCATGGATCTGGACCTTCGCTGCAACCCAGTTACGACAACAACTAAATACCGAGAAAAAACGATCACGTTCTCGTCCGCACGTTTGGGTAAGTCGTCTGTATTTCTTCTGAGCAAAGTATTAAGTTAGTTCTGGCACTCACTGTTATTGTCTACAGCTTTGCTAGACAAGAAAGATGTCGATCCGAATCAACGGCGTATGATGCAGTCTCACCTTGCGCACAAATACAGGTAAGCTTATGCGCCAACCTGAAGTTTAGCAATCGTTGTGGAGTATTGACGCTTGCCAAACTCGTTACAGAAAGCGCCTCGAGCCGTCAAATGTGAACAACACCCGCCGCCACAGCCCGTCGAGCGAAAATGGGCGAAGAGAACCAACCACCGGTTTGAGCGAGTCTACAAGACTCCTAAAACATGGTGGCGCCGTGCACCAGCTACGGAGTATGCAATTCTCAGCACCACACTCGAAACTCCAGCTTCAAAGCAATAGACTGGATATCGCTGGTGCATCTTGTAGTCCCAGCAGCACTGCTCTCGTGAAAGCGCCCAACAACAACAGCAAGTACAATTAACGTAATTGATAGGATAAGGACAACATGAGCTAAACAACAAGCGCAGAGGACAAACGCATGAAAGCGTGTTTTCAGTTGTCTTAGTTCTTCTTGACGAGACCGTAAGCCAACACAGAGGCCACACCCACAGCAACACCCGCCACAAGGCCTAGCACAGCATGATGCTGGTCCTTGGAGAGCGTGCACAGAGCAGGCTTCTTTGTGAACTGCGGGACGGCGCGCGGGTTCTCAAGGAACTCGGCGATCAGCACGGCATTCAGCGCCGCGCCACGGAGAAGCTGATCGCCAGACACGAACAGCTCCAGGCCGTGGTCACCGAAGACCAGGCTCTTGCGCAATCGGCCAGCTTCGATGTTGAACTTTTTGGTGGCGTTCTTGGGCATGGGATAAAGCAGCTTCTCAGGCTCGTCAACGAGGTCCACGCCGTCCGCCTTCGCCAACAGCTCACGGGCTCGGGCAATGTTCACAGGCTTAACCGTTTCAATGGTGAGGGCCTCCGAGTGCGCGCGCATGATGGGGATACGGGCAGCCGTGCAGCTCACGGCGAGGTCGGGCTCGTCGAAGATCTTGCGCGTCTCCCACGTCACCTTCATCTCCTCCTTGGTGTAGCCGTTCTCCTGGAACTTGTCAATGTGCGGGATGAGGTTGAAGGGCAGCGGGTACGAGAACACCTTGTTGGACACGGGCTCGTCAGCCAGGAAGGCCTTGGCGCCGTCGTGCAGCTCCTGCATGCCGGCAGCTCCGGCTCCACTGGCAGCCTGGTACGTGGACACGACGAGCTTCTTGATGCCGAACTCGCAGTGCAGCGGCCAGAGTGCCATGGCGGCAATGGCCGTGGTGCAGTTGGGGTTGGCAATGAGCTTGGGCTGCGGCTTTCCGTCCTTGGCGATGAGCACGTGGCCGTTAATCTCCGGGATCACGAGCGGGATCTCCGGGTCGCGACGGAAGGCCGACGAGTTGTCAATGACCACGGGGCCATTGGGCACGGCCGCCAGTTCCTTGGCGTATTGCAGCGAGAAGTCTCCGGACACGGCCAGGAACACGTAGTCCAGTTTGGCCGCCTTCTCCACCGAGAAGAGCGAGATGGTCACTTCCCCAAAGGGCGTGGACACCTTCTTGCCAGCAGAGCGAGAGGACGCGAAGAGAACGAGCTGCTGCACGGGGAACTGGAGCGAGGCCAGCACCGAGATGATCTCGATGCCCACGGCGCCTGTCGCGCCGCAGATGCCGACCTTCTTGCCGTTGGGCGTCGTCATGACCAGTGGATGAATGGAGGAATGCGCTTCTGATGGGCGGCTAAGGCTGAGGCGCGCAATTCCTGTACCATTCTTGTGGTACGTGACGCAGCGTCGTCAGTTAAGGTCGCGAACCTACCACAATTCGTACTTACAAAACAATCCACTGTACTAGCTTTGTCTCCGTAAAGCGTACACTACCTCTTCGCTAACCTCCGAGGCGTTAGGTGCGTACTGCTAAGTACGTCTTGAAGTCACGTCGGAATCCTCCGCACTCTCGTAAACGCCCCAAAGGATCAAGAAGACAATGCTCGCTACCGCCACGAAGCTCCGCGCGCCGCGTGTTGCGCTCCTCACGCGGGCGCTGTCGTCTGCAGCGGATCCGCTGGTGCTCGTGGACAAGAAGGAAAAGTACGCGGTCGTGCGCATGAACCGCCCGCCCGTCAACTCGCTCAACACGGCGGTGAGAAGCTAAAAGATCCTATACACTTGTATTATAGTATGTTATAACTTATTATTCTACCTTTTAGTTAATTAAAGAGCTGGACGCGACCATCAAGAAGCTCGAAGACGACAAGAGCGTGCGTGGGATCATCCTGGCGTCCTCCAATCAAAAGGTTTTCTCGGCCGGTCTCGACATCATGGAGATGTTTCAACCACAGGTGGAATACTACAGAAAAGGATACGAAACTAGTACAGAAGACGAAAACCTTCTGACGTTTCATGTACTCGTTTATTGTAGCCGGCCAAGATCGCCAAGTTCTGGACGGCGCTGCAGGATCTGTATCTGCGTCTCTACACGACGCGTCTGGCTGCCGTCGCCGCCATTGAAGGCCACAGTCCGGCGGGAGGCTGTTTGCTGGCTATGTGCTGCGACTATCGCATCATGACGAGTGGCAAGCCCATGATCGGCCTCAACGAGACGCAGCTGGGCATTGTGGCCCCCACGTGGTTTCGAGACACGTTCGTCAACACGATCGGCCACCGCCAGGCCGAGAAGATGCTGGGCCTGGGGCTGCAGGTGGATGCTACCAAGGCGAAAGCCATTGGCCTGGTCGACGAGGCTGTGGCACTGGAGGAGGTGTTCCCTCGTGCAGAGGCCGCCATGGCCAAATGGCTTGCTATTCCAGGTACGTGAGTTGGTTTGAGTTGGTGACTTTCGTGAGAAAGACTGAGTTGGTGTTGTTGAGTAGACATGGCGCGTGTGAAGACAAAGCTGCTGATGCGTCAGGAGACCGCCGACCGACTGGTGGCTATTCGCCAGCAAGACTTGGAGGCTTTTACGGACTTTGCGCAGACGGACAAGGTGCAGAAGTCGCTTGGGATGTACCTTGCTTCGCTCAAGAAGAAGTAAGGGGCTTGAAAGCCTGGAATGTTAAT
>KV744472.1:0-15995 GCA_000468175.2 Phytophthora cryptogea
AGGTGCCCCACCAAGACGCAAGGGCGGCCTGCTTCACGAAGTCCGCCATTGGATTGCTGGCCGCGCTGCGACACCCGATCACCGAAATCGCGTCCATGCAGCCTCGCGTCATTGTATCATTGATCCTTTCGCGATGTCTTGGCGACGTCTCTTCCTTCCTCGTTCGGGAACTCTCCCCTTCCTTGCTGCGTCAGGAGCTTCGTTCTACGCGACAACGCGTTGTTCTAGCCCTGATTCCAGTACATCGCCCTCCATCCACGCGCTGTCGTACAATGACGGACACCAACGTCGTGCCCCTCGGATGCTTATCGGAGACCCTGGTGAGCTCTGGAATGAACCTCCTCCACGGAGGTGGATATCTGCGTATCACTGACTTGTTGCCACGTTTTACCAGACAACTTCGCTCGCAAGATGAAAAAATTCACGGACGGTGGACCGGAGCAGCTCCTGGTGATCGCGGACTTCGACCGAACCTTGACCCCTTACTACAAGCAACGCACGAACCCCGAGGACCCACTGGAGCAGGAGAGCAGCAGCCACGGACTGCTCATGACGAGCAGCGTCTTGTCGCCTGAGGTGGCGAACGCTCACCAAGAACTGTTCGCTCGATACTACCCAGTGGAGATCTCGTCGATACTCTCGGCGGACGAGAAGTTCCCGTTCATGACGCAGTGGTGGGAGAGCACGCACTCGTTGCTGGTGCAGTACAAGCTCACGAAGGACCAGGTGAAGGAGGCGGTGGCATCCGGGACGCTCGGGTTCCGTCCGGGGTTTCACTCTCTGTTCAAGTTGTTGCACGACCTGCACATCCCGACGCTCGTCTTCTCGGCGGGGCTCTACGACGTCATCCACGCGGCGTTGGAGAAGGAGTTTGCAGCGGAACAGCAGCGAACCGGCATTGCAGCGAAGGATATTCCCGACGAGCAAGTGTTCACGCCGGACAACGTGCACGTCGTGTCCAACATGATGCGATTCGACGCTCGCGGCCGCATCGAGGGCTTTGACGGGCGAGTTATCCACCCACTCACCAAGACGGCGCACGCGTTATTGGACTCGCCGTTCTGGAAGGAAGGGCAACTAGAGAAGCGCCGCAATGTGTTGCTACTGGGAGACTCGAGAGGTGACGTCCGAATGGCCGACGGCTTGGACGCCAACGAGATCATCCGGGTCGGGTTCTTGAACGTGCATGTGGACGAGGCTCTGGACGAATACCTTGAGCTCTACGACGTGGTTTTCACCAACGACGCGAGTCTTGAGCCTGTGCAGATGCTGATTGAGCACATGACAGCGAAGCAGTAGAGGACAACCGTATAAATAGGAGACCACCAGCCATTCTGCAGGTTGCTGAAGTTGCGCTATTCTGGTGCTTGACAATGGAGCAGTGCTGCTTTTGCCTGCCTTGGCTCCCTGCTGCCGATCGGTTGCATCGTCGTCGTCGCCTGCAGATGAACGCGGAGTAGAACGCGTGCAGCCCAGCTCCTCAAATCGCACGACGACGAGCGGTAATGACAGCGCACAATAACAAAGGCACTACAGCGGTCATGAACCCCTCCAGTCCACCTGCGCCGGAGTCCCCACCAGGTCGAAAGTCGACTATTCCCGACAAGTCTTCGCCACGACACAAGCAACAGCAACAGACCGAAGCAGTGCCTCCAAATGCGAAAGCATCCACCGAACCAGATAAATCGCAGCAACAACGAGCTCCGGAACGAGTGCAGGTAGCAGAAACGGCGTCAACTTGTGTGGCCGCAGAGAGTGGCCCCAAGTCGGCTGCAACTGTCGGTAGTGACGCCAATGGTGAGGTTATCGGAGAGTACGTACTCGGTGAGACCATTGGTAAAGGTACTTTTGGTAAAGTGAGACTTGGACTGCACCTGCTCACGGGCGAGAAAGTTGCCATCAAGATTTTAGAGAAGAAGCGGATCGTGCAAGCAGCTGACGTGGAGCGCGTAGCTCGAGAGATCAAAATCCTCAAGCGGAATCGTCATCCGAACGTGATCCAGTTGTATGAAGTGATCGACTCGCCCGAAAGCATTTTCCTGATCATGGAGCACGTAGACGGCGGAGAAATGTTCGAGTATATCGTCGCTCATCATCGGATTCGAGAGCCTGAAGCAGCGTATCTCTTCCGACAAATTGTCGATGGGCTTGCCTACTTGCACTCCAACGAGGTGACACATCGAGACTTGAAACCTGAAAACCTGCTACTCCAATCGAATCGCCAGCATAACCTGCGCCAACAACAACAGCATCAGCCTCCATCGACAGTTTTAGTGAAGATTGTGGACTTTGGTCTCAGCAACATGCACGATGGAGGTCGTTTGTTGCGTACCGCTTGCGGATCACCATGTTATGCTGCTCCCGAAATGATTCAAGGACGTTTGTATCATGGCCCAGTAGCTGACATGTGGAGTTTGGGCGTCGTGCTCTTCGCTATGGTCTGCGGGTTTCTCCCGTTCGAGGACAGCAACACAAATCTGCTATACAAAAAGATTTTGAGCGCCAACTACAAGATGCCAACTTTCTTGTCTGCAAATGCACAAGACCTCATTCGGCGTATTCTCGAGACTGACCCCGATAAGCGCTACACAGTGGACAAGATCCGCCAGCACCCATGGCTTGCGGGTGTGCAAACCCCTGATCTTTCAGGTTTTGGCATTGGCGATAATGCCAAGAGTGATGAGATGAAGGCTCGGCACGAGTTAGTCTTGAGTCAACTCGAATCGTTAGGTCTACAGCGGGATGAAGTGCAGACATCGCTGTCGAAGAAAGCGTACAACAGACTCACAGCCTCCTACTACCTGCTCGACAGCAAACTTCAGCGCATCATGAAGAATCGCATCATACCGATTTCGGTGCCTGGAAACAACACATCAATACCGTCCGAGCGTCCTGTTCGTCGTGAAAGCAATGCTACTGCCAGTGAGAATAAGCTTCAACAAGAGTCTTCCGTTCGATCTGGTGGTAGCGACGTTCGCATCTCTGGCTCAAACTCTTCAGCCGTGTCAAGTAAAGTTATCGAGGCGAATGAAACACCACGTCGCCAAAGCTCCGGGTCGCGGGGTGGCGAGGAACCCTCACGACGAAGATCGATCCCGCACCAAACGCATCAGCACCAAAACCATTCACAACAGCATTCCGAGAGCCCGTATGCTCGGCGTGCTGTCACACCATCGAATATTTCCTCTCCACGGCATCAGGGCCATCATGGTGATAGTTCTGGCGTGGCACAGCGTCCGAGCTCAGTGCGTGGCAGACGCAACCTCGTGATGATCAATAACGGTCCAGGGATGTCTACAGGTGATGGCTTTTTGCCTGTTGCGCCTAACCCACCGCGCGATCATCGCCATTCCGGAGTGCTTACAGCCAGGAAACCACAGGGTAATACTCGCGTGACGGTCAGCAACGGTATGGTAGCACTTCGACCTCTAGCACAACCCTCACATCCAAGACGAGAGCTGCCACCTTCTACTCCTCAATCAGGTGGTCGTCGGCACTCCACAGAAGTTCCACATCATGCATCAACGCCATACCGAAATGTCCACGAAAGCGCCTCGACGCACTTGAACGCACTGATGGAGTTACCTTCTCACAACGCGATCACTTCGACGAACGGTGGCGTGGTCATTCGCCGGCGTCCTCTAAACCCTGCACCCCCGCCTCCCCATACAACACACGGGCATAGTCCTCATCAATCACCCGTGTCGACAACTTCGGCTTCATCTCCTGCTTCTGTGCCTTTGCCAACACAAACATCTTCCATCTCCAAGTCGGATGACACACGATCACCCCAGCGAATAGCACCTCCACCATTAAAATCGTAGACGCCAGAAAAACTCAAATGCAAAATGCTTTTCAAAGGAGAGCTCTTGCACAGCCCTAGAAATCTAGAGTGTGATCTCCTCTATCTCTTCGCCTGAGCCCTTCCGTGAGGCTTCATTTTGCTTGTTTGCCAGAATCGCAGACGAGAGACTGCGTGACTTCGAGCCTCCTGACGATTTCCGCTTGGCACCCACTGCTGGGGATGAAGTGCGAGATGGCCGTGAAGCAGTGCGTGACGACGGTCTAGTCTTTGAGCCTTCGTCATCACTATCGACACGCAAGCAGGCCGTGTCGCTCACAAGCTGCTGACAAAGCCTTTCAATTGACCCCAGCGTCTTCTCTAGATCGTGCATCCGTTTAGTTTTGAGGCGATTGCTCTCCGCCAGCGCTTCAAGCCGTCCTGCAACATCTTCATCCACTGTTTGCCGCAGATTCTCGATTTGTGACTGCTGAAGCTCCACACGCCGGCTCACTCGTAATCGATCTTCTGCTTCTAGCAGTTCACTCGCGACCTGGCGCTTGACGTGGCGTGTAAGCTTGCGAGATGCAGTCTCACTTGGATGAGCCCATTTGCTTCCTGGTTTGGGCGGCAGCATTATAAGAGGATCAACTTTTGTGAGGTTGACACCGTTGTTCCCGTGACGTATCCCCCAGAAAACACGTTTTACATCAGCAATGAGTAACCGTACGGCTGGTGACAGACCCTTTGAGAACGGGTACTTTCGTAGGTGCTCCATTTCACGTCGAGTAGCTTGAAGTGCCAGCTCGTCACCAGGGGTCATATCTGCATTGGCATCAACCACATCTCCAGACTCGTCCCAGCCCATGACCCGATTGTGCGCAGCAGTCTCAAGCTCTTCGTCTTCTTCCTCTTGTTCGGTAATGGTCTGCATGTACGCGTCGTTCAGGATAGCGAGGAAAACATTCACCAAGATCAACAGCAGGATCAAATAGTATAAAATGTAGAACAGTGGGCCTGCCACACGATGAGAATCCGTCATACCCACGTAGTCCAACTCCCCAGCTACTGCTTGTAGTAACGTCACAATTGCTGATCCAAGAGAGCTGAAGCCACGTACATCCAACCCAAAAAGTAATAGTCCGATTTGCGCGAACGCGCAAATGCACACTAGAAAACAAACGAAGAACCACGCCAAATCACGAGCTGCACGACCAAGCATTCGCAAAAGTAGACTCATCCGTTTGGACACCGTGGTGTACTGGAGAAGCTTCAGCCACACAAGAGCTGCGTTGATGCTCTCGATGGCGCTTTCTGCGTACAAAACTGTTGCAAGCCCTTGAAAGTTAGGAATTTTTTCTGACGTCGCGGAAGTGATCACTTTCGCCGCCTTCCCACTCATGGTGCCATACGCCAAATCAATCGTGTAAAGCCTCACAGCGATGGTAGTCGCAAAAACGACGAGGTGGAGTGTTGTTAACGCATTCCAAAGTGAAGCAGTCACGAACCCCTTCACTCCAGCCCGATACATGTCCCTCAGTAAACGCCACCATTGAATCATAATATAAAACACCAGAAACCCTTCTAGCACAATGCGCGCTGTGCTGCTCGATGAATACCGAAAGAGCCGTAGCACTTCGTCGGACAGCTGAACAAAAGCACCACCCGACGCAGGGAACTCCACCACGATTTCCACGATATTGAACAGTTGCAGATATGCGTTGAAAACGGTGAAGTCCACGATCAAAGCGCGCGTTGGAAGGTCAAGGTACCTGTCAACCTTCAGCTCCGCTAGCCTCGTGCGAGCGAGAGTTCCGTCAAGGCCGAGATCGACAACATACCCTGACCCTGGAAACGATACGTCGGTATATCCATGTACACTTTGTGCCTCTGTAACTTTCGCGCTACTCCAATTATACGCATGCACAGCCGTAGGGATCGCTTTGCCTTCACCATTTGGGTTGGGATCTGTACAAAGTCGGATACCCACGGGCTCTTCGTAAACGCATGTGCATTGTACAGCGCATCGCGCAGTACATTGTGACGCGTAACGAAATTTGTCCACACCGAACTCCTCGCCACAGACACGCCCGCAGTCGGAGTAGCACGTTTGCAGGTGTGTATATGTTTTTGTGATACCACTCGTTTCCAGATCCGTGAAAAATAATCTCGCTGTGGTATAACTAACAGAGTCAACAATGTCTGCGCTGTTGAGAATGAGGCCATAGCCCTTCATCTCCTCCACACTACGCGAGAACTTCCCGTAGCAGAATGGAACAATTGTTTCGTACTCAGGAATTTGGCTGAGGGACGGACATGATCCAGCTTTCACTCGCAGTGTCCGCAGACGAACGCCTCCAAGTAGTCGATTGGAACTCGAAATCACGCTCCCTGTTTCAGTCATAGTAGTATCGTCAGTAGTGTCTTTCACAGCACCGTAAACGACATCGGCGAAAGGCCCCTGTAGGAACGCCCACATCTGAGCTTGGTCACGAATGGCAGTGAAGCTGGTTGGTAGTAAGGAGTTTTCACTCGTGGTGGATGATACGGTCGCCGTCGAAGATGTAGTGGTGGCTGTCGGCACTGTGAAGGACTGGTCAACGAGAGCGGTCTTTAGTCGATTGGCAAAGTAGAATGCCTGCGTATTTTCCTCCACCACAGTGGTTGCCAAGATGAACAGCACGAGAAACACCACGTAGCTGCACGCTTCCACCAAGCTCCCAAAAGGTACCGGGTTTCTTGCAATCCGTTTAATCTTTTCATCGCGTTGGACTTGAGTAGCTGAATCCGCTACAGCGCTGAAGGTATTCGGATCTGGGGTGGCAGGTCTCGAAGACGCCGGTGCTGCAACAGACAGCTCGGCACTCTTGGCATCATTTACACCCACCTTCGAGTCTTGTTCTGATTCCACGCCCGATTCATCTCCAACACGATGGCGACGCAGCATCTTGGCGATCCCACCTGAAGCACGACTCTCCGCTACTGCCTCACGAAAGGACACCAGTCTAAACACAACTACAACAGTCAACCACAACCAAGATCGGCAACAACAAGCAGATGACAAGGAAAAAGAAGCAAATATATACGCACGCAGCACCCCAGTCTGGTCTAGCAGCTAACGCACCACCACGAAGCAGCGTCACATCCTTACGCCTTCTCAGAACCCGATCCTGCAAACGTCACTCCACTGTTTACAGCCGCAGGACTCGCAGCGCTTGCCGCCTCCGACGATGGAGCGGGCGACTGCATTTTGGCCGGGCTTGGCGTCATCGTAGGGTCCTTAAACTCCACACGCCGCTTCTTAACGGGAGCAGTAGCACTGCCGCCTCCAGACATCTTGGACCTGGCTTCCTCCACTAAAATGTCCTTCAGCAGCTGGAACTTGGCGTGTTTCTGGTCTGTAAGCCCCTGCAGCTTAAGCTCCAGCTCCTGTAATTGTTTCCTGGCTATTGCAGCGGCATCTGGCTGCTCTTCGGCCTCTTTCTCGTCCTCGGGGTCTTTTTCCTCGCTTTTACTCTCCTGTGCATCGTTTTCTGCCGCGATTTCGCCCGTGAGTCTTCGGTGTCGGATGCTGATCATTTTGCGCCAGTTCTTCTGCATGCAGCGGCGGCGGATGGCACTAATAAAAAATAAAAACTCAAAAAAATTAACAAAAAGGTGGTCGCTCCGTTTTTCATCGATTCTCAGCGGATTTACCTGCGAATGGCTTCATGTTTCGCGTCGCGCAGACGCACAGGCGCCTCAAGACGAAACGTGTGCGGCAGGATCGCCTCCAAGTCTCTAGGGCCCGCGAACGGGGCGCGCGGGTTGCGCGCATACGGTCGACCGCTCATTGCGGAAAAAACAAGAGTGGCGGCCAAGTCTTTAAGTAAATCTTAGCAGCCAATCAGCATTCGCCAATTCAACTCTCGGCGCCTGACTATGCAATCCCCAGAGAGAAAAACAAACGACCGAGCAACGCACAGTCGAAACCGCCGGCTCCCGCCGAATTAGCCACAAGAAGACCTCGTTTTACTCCGCATTCCGCCTCCAAGTCGCCATGAAGATCGTCGCCATTGGTGGGCTGCCCATCTCCATTCCGCACTCGTTGTGGGGCGTATCAATTCTTGCAGGTTCTAACTTCAAACACTTCCTTAGAGCTGCTGCGTCAGGATGGCCAGGGCCAGGACCCCACGATTCTCTCGGCGGGTTTCGAAGTCTCGTCTTTCGGCTACTTCCAGCGCTCCGGGTACGACCAGCGGAAAGAAATGGGGTTTAGAAATGGTCAACTGCATTTCTAATTCGGTATAATGTTATGCAGGGTCCGGGAGATGATCAACTTCTTCAGCCGCACGTTCATCAAGCGCACGGAGCCCGGCCAGCGACAGTCAATCCAGCACGAGGAGTACAATTGCCACGTGTACGTGCGTCGCGACGGCCTGGCAGGCATCGTGGTGTGCGACCAGGAGTACCCTCCTCGTGTGGCCTTCGCACTGCTGAACAAACTCATGGACGAGTTCGACAAGTCCACGGGGTACGGGAGTAGCTGGGGACTGAGTGAGTGACGTGGCAGTTGGTTAATCGATTGTTGTGCTGTTGTAACTGTGTAGTGGCAGCTGGAAGACCCAGTCGGGCAGTCCGCAGGAGTTCGCGCCGCTCTCGACGGCACTGGCCGAGTACCAGGACCCGTCCAAGGCCGACAAAATCTCGGCCATCCAGAAGGAACTAGACGAGACCACCGCCGTGTTGTCCAAGACGATCGACAACGTGCTGGAGCGCGGCGAGAAGCTGGACGACCTCGTGTCCAAGTCACAAGACCTCAGCAGCCAGTCCAAGGTCTTCTACAAGCAGGCCAAGAAGACCAACTCGTGCTGCGTCGTCATGTGAGAAGTGAGACTTTGCTGACTTCTCCCCCCCCCGGCTCAACAGCGATCGGGTTCCCTACAGATGCATTTCTTCTCGACTTCTTTCGTGTGCATGTTGGTACATTTTAAACAAAGAAAATGCTTTACTGCACGACACCTCTAGGGCTGACGACTTGTCCTGCACACCTGCAAAACAGTCTACTTACGCTTTGGGGAAGCGGTGGCAGCTTTCCGTCGCGGTCGAAGGGAGCGCTTGGTGGGCTTGGCTTTTGTTTTGGTTTGTGGCACTGGTGCGGCGTCGCTAGATTCGCCACCTTCGTCCTCGACGTGCTCATTGGCATGATTATGCCTGCGCCTCGATCTCCTTGAGTCGCTATGCACACTATCTGCTCTGGAGCTCCTACTGTTGGTCTCCGATAACTCGCCGCCGCCTAAAGCAAAAGGATGTGAGCCGCCCCATTTTCACTCAGTGACATTTAGGCCACTTACTCTCATCTTGCTTTGCGCCAGAATCTTTTCTCTGATTACCCCTTCCGTGATGAGAAGTCTTTTGAACTTTAGTTGACCTGTGGTTTCCGCAGGTAGGACAGGAATCCGTCGAGTTCCCTGACGTCGATGAACTCATAGGGAGGCCTGCGTTTTCTCTCAACTTGTCCAACTGCGGCAAGACACATGAAACCAACGTAAGCGATCCGGACAGGTTTGACAATGCTGATGAATAAAGCAAATTGATACCTGTGACACAAGCTGGTTAATAGACTCCAGTTGGTCACTTGCGAGCTGTTGAGCATCCAATTTTTCAGCTAGTAGGATAACGCAACAGACACAGTAATCGTAAGCACCCATCAATATCAAGGAACAGTTTAAAAGTTTGTTGGACTGGCATACCTTCTGATTTCTGCAGTTGGAATCGTAGTCGCTCGATCTCGCCCTTCATTTGCAGTGAGGAATAACGTTCCTGCTCCCACTCGTCCATGTTTTTAGGCAAATACGACGGGAGCCACTGGAGTGCACTAGGACCAACTGCAGCGACACGTTCGGGGAGCTCGCTCAAAGGACTGATTAGAAGCCCCGTGTCATAGGGTGTGATCGGGATCGTAGATGCTGGGAATTCAATCACATGACGGTTTTTGGACTTCTTGCTGCTCGTTCCAGTTGCAGGTGTCATGATAAGCCTACGTTTGTTTCCTCTGCGTTGGCTTGATTCATCATAGGATTCGTCGCCTGGAGTAGCACCCGACTCGTCCTCGGATGAAGAAGATTCATTGCTGTCATCATCTGAGCCCTCTTCACCATCACTACGTTCACGCGTGAAATCAAACGCTCCATTTAACATACGCAGCTTTCCGTGTGGCTGTGCAAGCGCGCCAATTTTCTCGAAAAAACGCTGCTTAAGTTCCTTCTCCGTTTCTGTATACATCATGTCGGATGGTAGAACCTGCACATCATCTTCATGCACATATCCAATCCCACCAAACCCAAAATTCACCACAAGTTGCCTTGCATCGAGACGCAGCTCTTGCACTCGTCCAATTCCAAATGGCGAGCACTTGACACGGTCGCCGACGCATACTTCATCAATCTCTGGCAGCTCGATTCCCTTGACCTCCAAAATCGCCTCCAGCCGACTCTTTTCACGAGTCAAGCGCAACATATTACCGCCGCGGGCTTCAAGTTCCGTCATAATATCTTGCAGAGCATTTGTCCGACGCCGACTTGATTCCAGTTCTCGCGCTGTTTCCACCACATCACGACTCAAGGCTCGTGCGACGCGGTCATGCTGCTTTTGCATACGCTTCATCTCGCCCACCTGCCACAGCAACGTGCAGCGATGCCTCACAAAGGCTCTTTCCAGATCTTCTCTCTCAATTCTCATCGCTCTGAGTTCCCTTTGGGTGATACGGACAGCCCTTCGAGCAGCAGGCAACGTCTCGACAATCTCCTCCGGTGCAATGACGCCACTGGGACGTGCGCGTCGATTCTTCAGCTGCGTCATTTCCTCGTCGCTCTCATTCTCGTCCACTAAGAACAGCCGTCGATGGTCCTTGTCCCCTACAATCGGACGCCCTCCCGGCACCTTAATTTCCGCACGTGCCTCAAACGCAGAAAGTTGCTGCTGGATACGCTTAATATCCATGTGAGCTTCATGGTGTGACAAGCTCTTGACGCCGTCAATCTCGGGCAATAGTCGAAGTTGGTTGTCATATCGCTGGCCTTCATGGAGGTGCTGCATCAAGTGCAAACTCTCGGGGCCCAGAGGCAGCTGCTCCATCTCCCTAAACATCGAATGGTCGTCGTCTTCCTCTTCTATGGCAGCTTCTTGCCGCTTCTGAGGTCCTCGTCTGCACGAACCACCACAACCAAAGCAAAAATAAGCAAATTTGAGCTAATTCCACGTGTAAATCGGACAGAACCCACCTCCTTTTGCCCTTCTTGAGGTTGCTGACGTCCTCGACGTCCTCCATGTCCCCGAACGCGGCGGGTTTCCTGGTACGCGGCTTGGCGCGCGCTTTGGCCGTCGCTTGGCTCGTCTCAGCGTCAATCATGCGCTATACAGGCGGCAAAACGGGAGCAGAAGGCGCTGAGCACGCAGTAGACGCAGTGGAGAGCGGTGCGAAGGAACTGCGCGCTGTTGTAGCGCCGCAGGAAGCTCGCGGAGACTTGGCGCCGAGGGAGAATGGCAGCAATTGGTTAGTTGAGCCCTGGCTTCCCTCGGTCCGCTTTTTGCCCAATGGACACGCGCACTTACGCAACAGCATGAGCAATGCGGTTTCATAGGGGAATTGACATGGCTACGTCTCAGAGCCGTCCTGATTGGTCAAATTAAAAATATTGAATCTAACGAGTTGCAAAACGTATTAAGTGCTCGATATGGAGGGTTATCCTATATAAGAGGTGTTTGTGTACGTCACACTGTAAACAGTCAGAGCGGAAAACCAAGCAGACTGCGATGATCTCCAACTCGACGCGCGAGAAGGCCAAGGCCACCAAGGCGTACCTGGAGCAGAAGTACGCGACCATGAAGCGCGAGCGTGAGGAGAGTCGCGAGCGGCGCAACACGCTGGAGCAACAGATGGCGGCGCTGCGACTCACGGAGTGCAAGAAGGAGCAGTACCGTCAGGAGTTGCGCTCCAAGGAGCTGCAGAGTCTGCGGCATCAACGCAAGCGCCTCGCGGTGGGAGACTTCCAGCCATTGGCTGTAATTGGACGCGGCGCCTTCGGAGAGGTGCGACTCGTGCGCAAACGGGACAGCGGCGAGATCTTCGCGCTCAAGTCGCTCGAGAAGAGCGCCATGGTGCTCAAGAACCAGGTGGGCCACGTCAAGGCCGAGCGGGACATCTTGGCCAGTGCCGACAACGACAACAATTGGCTCGTGACGCTGCACTATTCGTTCCAGGACGACCACCGACTGTACATGGTCATGGAGTATTTGCCTGGCGGAGACCTCATGGGGCTGCTCATGAAGGAGGACACGCTCAATGAAGCTACGACGCGCTTCTACGCCGCGGAGATGGTGCTGGCCATCCAGTCCGTGCACGATCTGGGCTATATCCATCGAGACATGAAGCCGGACAACGTCCTGTTGGATGCCCATGGACATTTGAAGTTAACAGACTTGGGACTCTGCAAGAAGATGGACTCACGTGTGGACTTGCTGCCAGTCTCGCAGCATGCGATGAACCCGGAACAGGCGGCGGCGGCTGCAGCTGCGGCGGCGACGAGAGGAGGAGGAGGAGGAAACAGCGTGGACGCCTCGCGCAGTAGACCGTATTCACGCAACAGACAGGTGGCGTTCAGTACCGTGGGTACGCCAGACTACATTGCGCCGGAGGTGCTGGCGCAGAAGGGATATGGCAAGGAGTGCGACTGGTGGTCGATGGGCGTCATTTTGTACGAGTGTCTGGTGGGCTACCCGCCATTTTACGCGGACGAACCGGTGCAGACGTGCAGGAAGATTGTCAACTGGAAACAGTCGTTCGGATTCCCGCCGGAGGCCACGGCCCGACTGAGCCCGCAGTGCATGGACTTCATTCGGAGGCTCATTTGCAACTCGGAGAACCGCTTGGGCACAGGCTCGGTGGAGGAGATTAAGCGACACCCGTGGTTTTACGGTGTGGACTGGTCCACGTTGCGCTCTATTCGAGCACCTTACATTCCGCCTGGAGGCGGGCCTCAGTTCGACCATGTGCTGAACCAGCTGCAGGTAAACAACCCGGACGAGAGCGGCCCGCAGTATCAGGAGCTCGTGAAACAGATCACGTCGAACTTCGACGAGTTCACCGAGCCATGCGAGCTGCCTGCGCCCGCCTCGATGCAGGCGTCCGCTGTTCCTCCTGCAGCACCCGCGGGCGCAGATCGCGGCAACGGCGCGATGGCGCACGACGGAGGAGGCCACGCGAACGGCGAGCTGCCGCAAGCCTTCGGGCCGGACGGCAAGCCGCTGACGTTCAACAAGTTCATCGGCTACACCTACAAGCGGAAGCCGGCCGTGCGCATGGCGCTGAACGACGGACTCTTCGACAGTGGAAGTGCCACCGAGCCGAACGCGCCGCCGCCCAGCAGCAGCTATAAGGACGATGCCTCCAGTGCCGCAGGCTACGCTCGACAAGGTCACGATAGTCGCTACGGCTACCAGTAAAGAAGTAAGGTCTCTGTTGCCAGTAGAATGCACGCCGGTGTGGTATAATGGTGCTGCCCCCATTTGAGTATAGGTCGTTCGTTGTCTGGAACCGTTGGCTGCCATCCGAGAGCACCTGGAAATTCCACTGGCATCACGTTGAAGCCGCTGCAAAAATGCAGCCAACGCGCGGTTTAACGGCCGTCATTGGCGGAGCGTATCAAGCAAAATTTCGGAGTCCTACGGCACATCGATCAAGGGTATCAATCCGCAGCCATCGGCTCCGAGCTGCAAGTCCCGAGTGGCATTACCCAACTTGCCTGCTTGAAAGCAAGACCGCCAACGACCATGCAGGAAATGGACCCGCAATCGACGCGAGCGCAGTTCACGCAGGTGACGACCCCCGGCGACGTGCAGTCCACCGTGAACCACCTGCCGTCGCCGTCCATGGCGCTGGAGCTCGACACGCCGCGCACGGTGGAAGTCGTGACGGGCGACGGAGTCCCCACGGGCGCGTGGGCGGCTGGCCTCTTCGACTGCCTGGACAACCTCATGCCCAATTGCTTCATGGTCACGTTGTGTCCGTGTGTGGCGCTGGCGCAGCTGTCCACTCGACTGGGCGTCGCGTCCTACCGAGTGGTGCTGAGTCTACTGCTGTTCGTGACAGTGGTGGAGCTCGCCATGTTCACACTTATCTGGACCACGGCCGACGACGACGAGTACTACAACTACGCGTGGGAGAACAGCACCACGACGCACCATGACAAGGTGCTGAACGGCACGTTCGTGGTCATCACGCTCATGGTGCAGATGCTGCTGTTCGTCTACATTTGGCAGCTCCGTTCCAAGACGCGGGCACGGTACCAGCTCCCGGGCAGTGCAGTCTCGGACTGCCTCAGTTCGTGGTTCTGCTCGTGCTGCACGGTGGCGCAGCTCCGGACCCACGTACGCTGCTACCAGCCGGGCAACTGCGCGTTTGGAGCACCCGACGTGCTCCAGGCGTACCCGGGCAAGTCGTACGCCGTGTAAAGCGTCCAAGACAGAGCGTTCATGCGTAGCTGCATACTCAAGTGCTGTTGCACGAAATATATTCCAAGCTTATTGAACAACTTCCATCGTGTTCTGATGCCACTAATATTGGAGACGTAGCGAGTCAACTTCACTGTCCCAAACCTGGCATCGCTCCTTATCAGCTAGTGGTGGTTCCTATGGGAGATGTCAGTTCACAACGCGCAGTGCAATTCTCAAATGGCAGACTTCCAGAAGCCTCCACCGACACAGGAGTCGTATGCCTACCCTACAGTGTACGCGACTCCCGTTCAGACGGTGGTGTACGTCCAACATGAACCCGGTACTCCAGGCCAGACCCAGCGACCTGGAGTCAATGAACAAGGCGTGATGGTCGGCGCGTGGGCAGCCGATTTCTGGGGCTGTTGCGATGCCATGGTGCCAAACTGCTGCATGGTGACGTTCTGTCCGTGCGTCTCGCTGGCTCAAATCTCGGAGCGTTTGGGTGTCGCCCCGTACCGACGTACGTTGGTGATCTTCCTCTTGCTGGTACTCGCCGAGTGCATCGCAGCACTTTACCCTTCCGAGAACAGCAGTACAAGTGGATGGTACAGCTCTAACTCGACGTCAAGGAGATATTCGGACGACGAGCGCCAGAGTAACCCAGTGCAGTCCTGGATAGTCACGATCGTGCGCGCCATCTTCTTTGCCTACGTGTGGCACCTGCGTCAAACCACCCGCAGGCTGTTCCAGATTCCAGGAGGCCCGTGTGGAGACTGCTGGGCATCGTTCTGCTGCTCCTGCTGCGCTATGGCTCAGATCGCTACGCACATCAAAAGTTACAAGCCTGGAGACTGCAGCTTTGGGCCGCCCGACGTGCTGCCTCCGTACAGAGGAACACAATGATACCATCTCAAGCAGACTGAATACTAGTCGGTGGTTATGACTGAAGCAGCATTTAATGAAGTCTGTTGACCCAAATCTCTTTAGTGATAGACTTACTGCCGTCTCCATCTTTACGTTTTCGAGCAGGTGTTAGCTTGCTCTGCCGTTATTTTCCTCCGCAAATGGCACTCCGTAGAAATGAAAACCCCGTTGTATCGTATTGCGTGTTCGGATTGAGTCACGTCTTGCCTCCTGGTCAGCGGTGTTTGTGGTTTGCACGAAGTTAACGGTATGGCGAGGCACATCTGTCTGTACCATCAGGACAAATGGCAACGCGCCATTCACTCTCTATAGCGTGAGCACGGGTTCAATGTGAGCTCTAGCTTACCTCGACTCACACCAACGAGTTGTGTCTTGCAATCTCTCACTTTCCGATTACCTACGGAGCCTCAAGTCCCTCCGTCCCAGCTTTCAAGCAAAACTTCTTCGACGCCATGAACCAAGCTCCCAGCACCGAAACACCGGCGAAAGCTGCTGAAGCTCCGTACTGGGATCAGCCTGCCACTTCGACTGCTCAAGCTGCCAACCCGGGAGCAATGAAGGACTTGGAGAGTGAAGACGGTCTCACGAGAGGGCAGTGGCAAGTCGGTTTCTGGGACTGCTTCACGACGCTCATGCCCAATTGCTTCATGGTCACCTTTTGCTCCTGCATCTCGGTGGCGCAAATCTCGGCGAGACTAGGAGTCACCACGTACTCCAAAGCTCTCATCGCCTGCTTGGTGGTGATCATTGCCGAGTTTGTCTTCAGCAGCATCGCATCCAGCGCAGCGTCCACGAGCTACACGGTTAAGACCAACAG
>KV744473.1:8315-23551 GCA_000468175.2 Phytophthora cryptogea
GCGGCGTGGCCGGCGGCGTCCCGTTCCCGTCCATTTCGTATCTCCTTGGATAGTGGTGGTTTTGATCGTTCCCGCCAAAAAATAGTCCGCTGTTTTGTGGTTTCACAAAAGAGGGGACTATTTTTTGGCGGGAACGGTCAAGCACTTTTGAACAAGTGCAAGGATTTTAAGCAGACAATTACAGAACAGAACATTTTGTTGGCAATCCGGAATAATCAAATCAAAGTAAAAAAGCTTTTCCTTTTGTCATTCTCATTCGTCATTTGGCGCCTTGAGAAGAAGCAAACGAACAGCATGGACGTGAACAACACGGAAGCGACGACAGGCGTGCCAATCGTACCTGCACGCGAGCTGCCACGAAAAGTGATCGCGGCAATGGTTGCAGCAGGAGCCCAGAAAGAGGAAGTGAAGGGCGAAGACCTACGAGTCATCCGTGTTGATGGAGTGGACTCCGAAGCGTGGAAATTCTACAAGAATTGGGTGCTTTCTCTTGGAGAGGTCGACCCACTGGTGATGGCTTACTTTGGCCTGCCGCGCCATTTACGGCGCACACTTGTGTGCCCTCCGAATGCGATGGGCGTTGATATTATGGATGAAGCCAACAGCATTGTAAATCACTTTGCACCACTTCGAATGAATGCGTTTGCAGTTGGGATTCCAGCACTTCTTGCCCCTATTGTGGGTCCAGCGGTTCCGGTTAACGTTCATCACGCGACTGTCGCAGTCACTGTGCTGCTTCAAGCGATCTCCAGTCCGGGTGCAGGCTTTCCGGTGATTAACGCGTTGCATCAAGGTCAATATGTTTGCCACGTGCATTATCAATGGAGAGGTGCAGTGATCACCGTGCCTATCTTCAGATTGTGATAGGTGTCGTCCGCAAGATTTCAAGACGAAAGACTTTTTCAGTTTGGACTGCTTTGCGGACATGAATATTTAGGCAGAACCAGCGGATCCACATCCTCGAACGGCGAAAAGGGTCAAGAAAAAAGAACAATCGTTAGTTAAGCGGCTTAGACAATTTCAGGAGGCTATTCAATAGACCACCTTCTTCTCTTATAAAAAAAAGACGAAAGACTTCCTCAGCTCTGCATTTCTTTATAACTTCTTCATATATTTGATTATTCCGGAGTGCCAAAATGTTCTGTTCTGTAATTGAGATCCATTGTCTGCTTAAAATCCTGTACCAATAAGACTGCTCGCGAATCTTGCAACCAGAACGCACTAGGAGTGCTTTAAGTAAAAAAAAAAAAAACAGACATATTGACTGACTTCATTATGAAGTCCCCCGCTACTTGTTGAGGAAGGCCATGAAGGACGAGTAAGCACGCTCGAGGTCAAAACTGAGTTGGCGCGTCTGCTCCTCGTCGAGTTCTTCCGACGCACGCATGGCGTTCATTGTGCGCAGCCAGCCCTCGATCTTGTCACGCCCCGCAAAATCGGGCGGCAAGCCGCTGACCATCGTCAAGGAACTCATCATCTCGCTCAGCAGCGGCTGGATCTCGTCCACGGCTCGGATGTTAAGCTTGAGCACGTCCATGAGCGTGATGAAGTTCTGCACAGTTTGAGCCACATTGACCGAGTCGGTCTTGCGGTTGGTCGTGTTGTGCACCACCGTGGCGGGTACGCCAATGCGAACGAGTCGCTCCAGCGCTCGCGGGCAGTCCAGTCTGTACTCTGAACTAAAGCTCTCGACGCTGTCGATGAAGCCTCCAAGACGCAGCGCCGTCTCCGCCGTCTTGAACTGGGAAATGAGCTTGGTGCATGCTTCCGTGTACTGCATCAACACTCTCTGAGTTAGTACCATATCAATTGGCAACTACGGCACTAGAGAGCATCAGAAACCTCTTCAGGTGTGATGGCGTCTCGAACGTAGGCAGCTTCCAAGTGTTCTGTGGTCTTAAAAATGGCAAATAGATCTGCCAGGTCTTCGTACTTGCGTCGGTCCTTCGTATCGGCCCACAGTTTGATCTCCTGTTGACGAAATAATTAGAGAATTGAGTCAATAGAGCCAAGGGATCAGGTGGGAGCGTACTCGGTTGAGTTGCGGCGGCGGAGGGGCCCGATACGGCGTCTAAGGAAGCGATAGGACGGGGTTGAGGATATTAGTTGTAGAGGAGACGAAGGTGGACGCTGGGGGACGTACAGCGGAGGAGGACGGAGGCTGCGCAAGGTCGCCGAAGCCGTACGACGCCATGTTGACTTGGTATCGTATCGGAAAATGGAAAAGGGCCAATCATAGCGCGTTTTTAGGTCTAGCTCCAAAATGCTGGAGAAATTGATTTTATTAACGGCAGACTGTGTGCGTGCAAGTGTATTGGGAAATGCCTTAACTCCATCATCGTAACGTTTAGATGACCACCACTATTATTGCCGTGCATCGTTAGATGATCTCGTCCGGCGTGGCGTCGATAAGCTTCTGAATCTGGAACTGCTTCTCGACGATTGGCCGCACGTCGTCGACGTCTACCAGACTTTCTAGGAACGGTAACAGGTTCAGCAGCTCGGCGTCCGCTTCATCGTCATACCACGTCTCGATGGGAATGCCGTTGTTCACCTAGAGAGCAAAAGCAACAGTGCTATGGTCAGCTGTGAAAGAGAAAAAGGATGTAGGTGGTTAAGTATTGGCGTACCTGGTACCCGAACGCGTGAGGGGAGTTGTCGACCAACACAACCTTCGATAGATCACGACCTAGCACGGTGAGGTCCTTCAGGTAGTTGCCAAACACGTCGAGGCAGTCTTCTCGGTACAGTCGGTACTTGATGAGGTTGCGGTGCGGGTCCAGCAAGTTCATAAGCTTCTCTGCGTACACCTTGTGAGACGCAGTAAACACTACGATCTCAAAGAGCTTCGACACACGCTTGAGGAAGTACTCCATGTGCGGGCGCTTCTTCACGTTGACCGTGTACTCTACTCCATTAAATGTGACCTGCGCAGCAAGAGGAAATGTAAGTCGGCACAATTCAAACCGCAACAAACCCAGTCGAGACAGCTTACCGGGAATTGCATATGCGGGTTCTTCACTTCGTCCACACTGCAGTGCACAAGGGTCTCGTCCAAGTCCAAAACCAAGCAGATCTTGGGTGCGTCGTGAGGCCGTTTCGGTAGCGAGATCGGCCGCTTGCCCTCGACAATCTCCTCGTACTTGGGCAGTGTCTTCATGAAGTAGAATCTGCAGAAACATACAATCCCAGTTAGCAATTGAACTGCCAGGCGTGTTCAATCTAACACGCGATGGCGTACGGATTGAACTCTTGTTCAGGCGGCGTAGCGTCTTCGTCTTCATGGTCTTCCTCCTCCTCCATAGCCACTATCTGCTCCGCCTCCCCAACTGTCTCCTCCATCTTCTCATCCGGCTGGTCACTCGGAAGCTTACTGATGAACTTGGACTCGAGTCGAATCCGCGCGTTCGGTGGGGAAGCGCTCGTGGAGCGCGACACCTTGGGCGGCTTGAGCGTGGGCGAGAAAAGTTCGTCGTTGGCGTCTTCACTGGCACTAGCGTCTGCACTGGCGGACGTCTCTGCCTCCTGTTTCTCCTCCTTGTCATCCGAAGAAGTGGTCGAGTCGTAGTTAAGTTTCGTACGCGCCTTCTTGGCCCTGGGCTTGTCCTCGTCCTGCTCGTACTCCTTCAGCAGCTTCCGAGGCGAAAAAAACTGTTCTTCCTCCTTGGATTTGAACTCGTTCGCGTCCTCCGTTGGCGCGTGTTTTGGATTGAGGCTTTTGCTGTTGTCTGCGGAGTTAAAACACGGCGAATTAGCGTCATATTCACGGCGTTAATGGGGTTGTACAGTACGTACCTTTCGCCTGGGCGTGGTGGCGCTTCATGGGCGTAGACGCGATGGGCGAGCGCGGGTCTGCGTAGTGGCCCTGGGGAGACGGAGGCTGCTTGGCCTTGCGGTGCTTGCGGCGCGGGCGCTTGCGCTTGCGGCTGGCGTCATGCGCGGCGTCCTCCATGGTCGAGAGGAGGCTCGCCTATTGATTGATGCTGGCGCGACCAGACAACAAAGCGTGGCAGCAGATATCCTAAACTACACAAATGTACAGTAGGAGTGTGTACGCATACTTTCTGCAAGATTGAGTATTATGATATCGGGATCACGGTAGCTTTTTCGTTTTCGCGCGCGTCGTTTTCAAAAATATCAAGTTGAAGCCAATTATGGCTACATATTCTTTTGGTGCGCGGTTATTAATATGCAGGCGCTGGGCCGATCTTGGCGCCATTCCTAGCGCCGCAGCAGACGCAGAAGGAAGCGCAGGCGAGGGGATGAAGGCGGACAAGACGCGCACAGTGGGCGCCATGCTGCAGAGTCGGCGGCTGCTGTGGCGCCAGCACAAGCGCAAGCTGCAGTATCAGGTCCTGTGTCGCGTGCAGAAGGTTGATACTTTTGCTGTTGCTACTGCTGCAATTGGTACAAGGCACTGACGCTCGTGTGTGTGTGTGATGTGAGCAGCAACTGGCGTCGCCCGACGACGTGTACGAGCAGCACGAGCAGCGGTTCCTGGGGCTCCTGCAGAAGCTGTTGGATATCCGCAAGAGTCTGGATCACTACCGAGCCACAGCGCTGCCAGTGTACTGCTCTGCATGTGCCAGTCTCGGTGCAGACGTGTGGTGTGTCGTGAGTGTGGATGCCGTCGGCAAAGGAGCCGACGCTGAGAAGTTCCGACATGCCATGTGCGCCATCAACGAGACCAAAGAGGCTAAGAACCACTTCTTCAACGCGGTGCGTGAGGTTTAAGGTGGGTTGATGTGAACAGGATAGGAAAACTCATCGTCTTTTTTGTGTCGCGCAGGATGCCGTACTGTCGGGGGCGCTGCGGTTCCTGGACATCCACATCAACGCCATGAAGTCGGTGCAGTCGCAGATTTCGCATCGCAAAGACGTCAAGCTCGAGTTCGACCGATATGAACGAAAGCTGAGCAAGATGAGGAAGCGGAAAAATGCCGGGACGTCGACACAGCGGCTCGAGCGCAACGAGCAGAAGCTGCACAAGGCTCGAGTGGCGCTGCAGACCGTGACGTTCGACCTCTACCGCGTGTTTGCCAAGTACGAAAGCGAGCGGGATACCATGCTCAACGGCGAGCTGGAAATGGTGCGGCAGGTGATGCACAACTTTTATGCCAAGAACGCTGAGGCCACAAATTTCGCCATTCCGGAAGAGGTCGACCGCAGCGTCGTGGACTCCCGAGCCGAGCAGCTTTTCAAAAGCATGGTGGAGAAGGAGGTGGAGCAGGACGCGCTGAAGCTGCTTCCTCCAAACGACAGCAACAACACGCCCCCGCTGTTCACCCTCGCAGCAGATGGAGTTCAGCCGCCGTCCGGTTTCACTGCATCAGTTCCAAGCATGCTCGTCCCGCCAAAACCAGCAATTATGAGCCCATCGGTCCACGGATCTGCTGGAGAGAAGCAGACTCCGACACACTCGATAGACACCAGCTCAGGACCGGAGCGGGACAGCGTCGAGGAGGATGAACTGAGTGAGAAGCTCAAAACGATCTCGCTCTCGAGGCCGTCGATCCAGCCTCTGAAGGCCTATCGCCTGGGAAGACCCGTAGGAACGTAGCATTTTGCCTTGAATGAACGCGTTTTCCTCCAGTGCCCAGTTGCTATTGGACGCGTAGGTCCTCGTCGACGAACAGATGCCCACGTTGAAGTTGTCGTGACCGTTTTACAGCTTGCATTCACGTTTCATTCACATTCACTTGGTCATTTCCCTTTTTGCGGTCGAGATGGCAGTGCAGATCGCATCCAAGGCGGCGTTTGTGGCCGACAGCGAGGGCGCGTACGGATACGGAGGCGAGACGACGCTGCGGATCGACGAGATGCGCTCGACCGAGTTCCCGCACATGGCTGGGAGCGTCTACTTGGACCACGCGGGGGCGACGATGTACGCCAAGACGCAACTGGACGCGGCGTTCCAGGAGCTTCATACGGGGCTCTTCAGTAACCCACACAGTGCCATGGGCAACGCACACGTGGACTCCACCAGTGCCAAGATGGAGAGCGTCCGACGCCAAGTGCTGGCTTTCTTCTCGGCCAGTGAGGAGGAGTACACGTTGATCTTCACGTCTGGGGCGACGGCAGCACTGAAACTGGTAGGAGAGAGCTTCCCGTGGAGCAAGAGCAGCACGTTTGCTCACTCTATTGACTCGCACACCAGTGTGCTTGGTATCCGAGAGTATGCGGCTGCGAGAGGCGCCAAGACCAAATGTATCGGGCTAGAGGAGTTGGAGGAGTTGGAGTGCGATGCCGTCGACGAGGATGTGACTGTGAGTTCTCCATCAATGGAAACGAAGTCCATGAGTCTGTTTGCGTTCCCTGCTGAGTGCAACTTTAGTGGAGTGCAGCACTCGCTGAAGCTTGTTGATCGAATTCATGCTGGGCGGTGGGGGAATTCAAACATGGATTCTCCTTCTACGAAGTGGTTTGTACTGCTGGATGCCGCCAAGTATGTGGCGACCCACCGACTCGATCTGTCCGTGTATCACCCGGACTTTGTGGTGCTTTCGTTCTACAAGATATTTGGATACCCAACAGGGCTTGGAGCTCTGCTAGTACGGAAGACTGCGTTATCGCATTTGGAGAAGAGTTATCATGGCGGTGGAACTGTGCAGAGTATTCTAGCCACTCGAAACTACACTGTGCCGCGTGGATTGAATGACAGCGACGCAAGCGCTCGCTTTGCTGACGGAACGCAGTCGTTCCTATCGATTCTTGCGCTGCGTCACGGAATCAAGCAAGTGGAAAAGCTTGGATTGGACAACATCTCGGCCCACACTGCGGCACTGAGAGCGTTGCTGGTTGACAAACTATCCGCTTTACAGCATTGGAACGAACACCCCATCTGCGAAATCTATGGCAACAACAACAAGAGAATGCAACAAGGTCCGATTGTTGCGTGCAATTTTCTTCGTGCTGATGGTAGCTACGTGGGTTACAGCGAAGTTCACAAACTTGCAGAGATTCACAACATTCATTTAAGGACAGGCTGCTTCTGCAACCCGGGCGCGTGCCAGCACTACCTCGGCTTGAAGGAGTCCGACTTAATGTCCAATATCGCGGCTGGCCATGTCTGTGGTGATAATATCGACGTGATCAATGGTCTGCCGACTGGTGCAGTTCGCTTGTCGCTCGGATATATGTCGACGTTCGAAGACGTTGAAGCGTTTGTGGACTTTGCATTCAAATACTTTGTGTCCCGGACGGCACCGAGAACCGAGACAAGGGTTGACTCGGTAGCCAGACCCATTCTACCACGACCTCGATGCAAGGGTCCTTACCTCTGCAAGCTCACACTATTTCCCATCAAATCCTGTGCTGGAATGCCCGTCAATGCGTGGCCTGTCGGCTCGAGGGGCTTGCTCTTCGACCGAGAGTTTGCAGTCGTGGACTTATCGACGGGGAGTGCATTGACGCTCAAGACAGCACCAGAGCTGTGTTTCCTGCATCCCGTGATTGACCTCGGACGCGAGACACTGACGATTTCTTATCGTAAGCCGGGTGATGTGGAGTCACAAGAACCGCAGTCGTCAACTGAGTCTCAAATCGCTCCTTCGTCGTTTACGATTCCTCTGCGTGCGGATGTCTCGACCACAAAGCGCCAAGACGAAGACAATCCTCGAAGTATGCGTGTGTGCACCGACATGTGTAGGGGTCGTGACGTCGGCGCAGACGTCTCTCGATGGCTCAGCTCGTGTCTCGGCCGACAGTGCGCGCTCGTACGAGTGTCCAGCAACCACCTTCGCGCCTCTCAAGCAGCCCGATCAAAGAAGAGTATCCCAGCAACACAACAAACGCCAGAAAACCAGCGCCCCGAAGCTGCCACAGCGAAGAGCACTTCATCCATCGGGTTTGCCAACCAGGCGCAGTTCTTGCTCATCTCGCGTCAGAGTATCGCCCAGTTCAACAAGGTGCTCCAATCGGTGGACAGCTCCATGACTGTAGACGAAGACGCCTTCCGAGCCAACCTCATTGTAGACGGATGCTCCGATTCCTTCGAGGAGGACAAGTGGCAGCGAGTGCACATTGGCGACTGCGACTTTGACGTCTCTGGGCCCTGCAGTCGCTGCAGCGTCATCAATTTGGACCAACGCACGGGAGAATTCCACCGTCGACCGCTGCAAGTGCTTTCAAGCTACCGAAGACAACGCAGCAACATTTTCTTCGGCCAATTCCTCACGTCAACGACAGCTACTGAGCCTGGCAGTGTGTGGCTTCAACTTGGCGACCATGTTGAAGCTGTTTGAAGCTTATAAACTAGTGGGCTATAAAAGCAAAAGTACGGTATTCTGTTGTCAAATCCATCAAGGTTTTTCGATTCCACAACGAGGTTTTTCCACCACTCCAGAATGATCGCTCCTAAATCACCTTCCTCACCGTTTCTTCTGCTACAGTCATTCCGCTACGGTATCCAAAAGGGGGAGGATTGGCCGGAGCCACTCGCGTATTCCCCAAGTCGCAAGCAAGCCCAAGAGATTCAAGTAGCCAAGATGCCGAACCCGCAGGTGTTCTTTGACATGACCGTTGGCGGCGCCCCCGCCGGCCGCATCACGTTCGAGCTGTTCGCCGACAAGGTGCCCAAGACGGCCGAGAACTTCCGCGCGCTGTGCACGGGCGAGAAGGGCGTGGGCCGCTCGGGCAAGCCGCTGCACTTCAAGGGCAGCGCGTTCCACCGCGTGATCCCCAACTTCATGTGCCAGGGCGGCGACTTCACGCGCGGCAACGGCACGGGCGGCGAGTCGATCTACGGCGAGAAGTTCCCGGACGAGAACTTCCTGCTCAAGCACAAGGGCGAGGGCATCTTGTCCATGGCCAACGCCGGCCCCAACACGAACGGCTCGCAGTTCTTCATCTGCACGGTGGAGACGTCGTGGCTGGACGGCAAGCACGTGGTCTTCGGCCGCGTCGTGGACGGCATGGACGTGGTCAAGTCCATCGAGTCGGTCGGCTCGCAGTCGGGCCAGACCAAGAAGCCCGTGGTCGTTGCCAACTGTGGCGAGCTGTAAGCAGCGCCGCTTGACGACAACTGCAGCCAGCCTCTCAGTTGATTGACGCGTGAGTGGCGACGGCGGCGCTCGTAGCTGAAGGTGCAGCACTGCACTGCACGCGGACGCGCCTGCCTCACATTGATAATCAAACAGAAGCCTTTTCCCCCTTTCCTCTGTATCTACTTGTCCTTGTCGTGCCTACAGGGGTACTCCCAGTCTTCTTAAATCAAGTCTTGATGCCTAGCAGAGGATCTTCAAGACGATCATGCGATCGATGGCGTCAAGGGGGAAGAACGTACCCACGCTGCGAACGAGATTCGATGACGTAAGGGAGTGAGCTGCTCCTTTGAAGATGCAATGGAGACAAGAAAGTCACTACATGTACCGACAAAACGCTCTTGGTAGAACCAGATACTGTATGCTGGCGCCAACGATATAATAATTGGGTCGGCGCCTTACCGAGCACAATACGGCTCGTTCTTGACCAGCACCTCCACGCCGTTAACAACACCAGGTGCTGATGTTGCGCTACTGTTGGCGTTGCGGCGAGTGCGGCGCTTCTTGTGCTGGTGAGTGGCGTCGTGTTCTCGGGCAGCTGCCAGTTGGTGCTCCAAATCCACTGATGCGTCCTCTGTGAGGTCGAACACCCCGCCTTCTGCTGCTGCCTGCTCAATCCGATGCGTGATGGCCTCCTCGATGGACATGGACGCCTCGATCTGGATCTCCTCGTCTTCTGCTTGAGCTCCGTCGTCGGTCGGTGCAAACATGCGAACCACGCGTCGAACTGGCGCAGCGAAGTCAGCACACACGTACGCGTCCTCGCGCGCGCCGTCAAAGAAGGAATCGTCCGCCGCCGCTGCTTTCTTGGTTGCTTCGTGGATGTCGTCGTACAGAGCCGCCTCCATGGTGTCCTCAGCGATGAACCGGACGACCGTCACAACCTCATTCGTCTGACCCATACGCAGCACACGACCGATAGCCTGCTGCTCCAGTGTGCTGGCCTGCATCGGGCTGAAACCCACCGGATCCAGGAAAATGACGTGCGATGCCACCTGCAGGTTGATTCCAGAGGCACTCGTGAGCGAGTTCAAAATCAAGACCTGCATATCGCCGCTGTGGAAAGAAGCTACGTGGGCAGATTTGGTCTCGCTCGACTGATGCTGGAGGAACACGGCGCTCGTGATGTTGGCGAGATGGAGGGCCTTGTCCACGACGCGCAGTGCTTGATCCCACATTGTGAAGAGCACAACCTTAATTGTCGGTAGGCGACTGAGATACTGCACCAGCGCGGATACTTTGCTGCCGTACGATGGCATTTTCTCGATAGCTTCATCTTGATGAACCACTTTCGAGTCGATGAGTGCCACGCACTCACTTACTTGTTTGAATTGTTCCTCGACAACGGCACGCGCACGCGGACACCGCTCGCTCAACGTCGACTGCATCGTGCTACCAAGCTTTTTCACCTTGTCCATCGTATCGAAGTATTTCAGAATATAGTCTTCGATCTCACTCTGGTGATAAAAGAGCAGCTCAATTGGTTCAGGGATATCGTCACCAAATTGGTAGTGCTTGTAGAGCATTCGAAAGCCAGCTTTAGTCTCTCCGTTCTCATCGAAAAATTTGCTCAGCCCGGATTCCTCCATGTCTTCAAAGCACTGAGCCACAGTCGCATACGCGTTATTGCAAATGGCCTTACAAATCTCGGTGGTGTTACGGGTCGCAGCCTCCATCACCTCCACCTCCTTGATGCGTTTGGTTGCTACGGCCAGCTGCCGGTTCAAGCTGTAGGTCTCGGCTCGAAACACCTCGCTGGGAGTCTTGACCTTGATAAGCGTTGGGGCTGGATTATTTGTAGCGCCCCCCTGCTTGCCACCACGTTCGCGTTCGAGGATCCGATCAGAGATACCAGCGTGCACACAACACTGTCGAGCAGACTTGTACTGATCTGCCCACAACACATCTGATAACCCGCTCATTGGCACCTCCTCTGGAGCACCAGCGTCGACAGTGCCCTCCTTCCCTCCAGCAGCCAACACGTCGACATCTCCAAGCGCAAAGACATCATACTCGCTTTGTTTTGCAGCCAACACACGCTCTACCTTGTACAACAAAAGTTCCTTCGGGTGCAGTTTGACCGGAATGTACGTTTCGTCCACCTTAATCTTGTCAGTGATAGCTTGCTGTTTCACTTGTGCGCAGTTGCGTAGATAGAGTTTTCGTTTGATCTCGTCAAAAGCAGGGTCTTGTGGCAGCAGCCGCAGTCTTTTAAATCCCAGCAGCTGATTGTTTGCGTACATTGACTCCACTTTCCCTGGAAATGGCGTCGCCGTGATAAGCCACACATTCATGCACCTGTGCGTGAGCTGAATAAAGCAGTCCCTTGCGCCTTTTCCAGGCAGGACCAGGTCCTGCACCTCTTCGAAAATCACACGTCTCCACGGCTTCTGCGGTAAATGCAGCGGCGTCACCCACAGTGGGCCGCAGTATGCCTTGTGCACAAACTTGGCCGCTTCCTCGTACTCCTGCAGCGCGATGGGCTCAATAACCAGCGGCTTGCCACTGCCTTTCAATTCTATCGGATACAACTTCCCATACTTGTAAAAGTGGCTCTTGGACTTGACAGCTTCCTCCACGCCGACGAGCACAAGCATCCGGTTGGAGATGTCTGATCTGGCTGCCGGGTTCTCCATCATCTCTATGTACTGGCGCAGTCCCAGCACCACGTCGATCTCTCCGTCCCTGACGAACTTGTCCACTTCATGTTTCCATTGGGCCAGTAAATGGGACGGCGCTACCAGGAGATTCGCTCCAGCCGCGTAGTCTCTGGGCTCTCCAGCTATGAGCGCCAACATGGTAGCTGTCTTGCCCATGCCAATAGCGTCCGCCAGACAGCCGCCCTTGGAGAAATAGTCGAGCATCCCAAAGTTGAATTTGGCCACCGACTCGTCGTGTGCTTCAATCTGCAGCATGCGATGCAGGGAACGGCGCTGGTGTTCGTACAGCGGCATCTCCGGGCGGAAGGCGGCGGGCGTGGGCTCCTCGGGCGCCGTAAGCGGCAGGAACGGCACCTTGAATTGCACATCCTCCTGCACGCGCTTGGCGGCGCTCGGACCCACGAACGCCTCGATGGAGACCTGCGTGATGGACTTGCGCTTGCCTCGCCCCATACTGTAGTCGTCTCCTGCCTAAAAAAAGCGATAGTGATTCGAATACTTTTGGCGGGAGTGGACTCCCGCCATCACCTGTACCCTTTCATTAGTACACTCCAACCTATGTACAAACACACAATGTAGCCATTTGCTTGTCGAGCACGTGGCGAAGGTCCAGAATCCCCTTTATTCCGCATTCAGGAGGAAGGTTTCCCCTTTGATGGAGAGGAAGGTGCCGCCGCCCAGAGGCTTCGGTGGCCCCCCCGTGGCCCAGCAGCCGTTCGCGCGTCGCAACGGGCCGCCGAGCGCCTTCGTGGCGCCCCCCGCGGCGTCCGCGTCCGCCCAGAACGCGCCCCCTCCGCCGCCTCAGCAACCGACGGCGCCGCAGTCCTTCGGCTTCCCTGCCGCCAACGCGAGCAACAGACGCAACTGGAGACCGGGACGAGTGGGTGGCCGACACGACGTACGTTGCAGCCGTGCTTTTGCGCCGTAAAACGAGGCTCTAGACGCTAATTTGTGGATTATTGTCGCCGTTTTGTGTGTTGTAGTCGCCCCTGTACGGCAAGCACCGCAAGCGCCCGTCCTCGTCTTCTATCGACAGCAACGTGAGCTGGAGCGGCAGCGAGATCGAGTCCGTGGGCGGCTTTGGGACCGCGCACAGCGAGCAGGAGCAGGTGTCGAGATTGAGTTGGGCCTCGTCCGTTGCGGCCAGAGAAGAAGCGCCGGCTGCTGCTGCTTCTCAGCAAGACTTGGCGTCGGCTGCGTCTCTCTTTGGAGCTCCTGCTGCTGCTACTGAGCAGACGTCGAGTTCTGGGACCAGTGCAGAGCTGGAGACGAAGCAGGATATTGCCACCGCTGCTGCTGTGCAACCCCCGAAGACGCCACTCGGCAAACCCATGCCGGACGAAGATGGAGCTATTAGTGCTGCACAGAGAGTGAGGATGGAGTTGTCGGGCAGTCGCGCTGGATCTCGTGCCAATAGCTCGGAGAATGTATTCGTGAATAATCCTCCGGCTTATGATGAAGAGAAGAACGGCCCGCAGTCGTGCCCCTCGACGTTTAGCAACGCTCGCCAGCCTCAGTTCTCCATTGACAAGCTGCGTCAACTGCGTAGCAACGAATTGGTGGCGTCCAAACTGCTGCCTACTCGCGCTAGCGTCAACAGCCTGATGGGATATGTGAGAGAGCTGCAAATGTCAGAGGCTAGTCTACGCAAACAACTTGTGAAAACGAAGCAGCACACGGAAGAAGAGCTGACTCATTCGCTATCCAAGGTGAGTGAGTTGGAACGTAGCATGCAGGAGGTAGAACGGGACCGTGAATTGGCACGACAGAAGCTGGAGGAGCAGGAGCAACTTATCCGGGATCTTGCGGCCAAGTTGAAGCAGGCGGAGGCTGCGAAAGTGAAGGGTACTTCTGCCTCTGGTGTTGATGAACTTCCACCAATTGCAGAAGAGACCACTTCACAGACGGAGGTGACCCCGGTGACAACAAACGGCAAACAGGAATCGGAATCTACAGGAGGCTCTCGAGAAATGCCAGCACCCCCGGCACAAGCTCATCTACCCCCCAAGCAAGCCCAGTCCTCAGTGCCCCCAATTCACCCTACACAACCAAAAGAAAGCAACCGCTCTGCTCAGTTCGGTCTCGCATCTCCACGATCACCGAACCGACCACTTTGGGATCCGTGGGCGTCAGGAGGAGCAACACCGATGAAAAACCTCCCACCCGTGTTTAACATTGGTTCCACGGGACTAGATCCAATGGCTGCATCGTCTACTAGTGCTGACCAAACGCATACAACGGGCTCGACATCGATTTCTGCTGGAGATTATGAGCTGAAATCAGTGTTAATGTCGCCTCGTCGAGTACAGGAAAATGCTGGCACCGATCAACAGTTGGAACAGAACGCGTCAGCAGTGTCTAGTCAAGAGGGTTTTGCACCTCAGTACCCTGCACCAGTATTTAATGGGGGAACAATGCCGTCACCGTCGTACCCGCAACAACAAGAATTTATGTCGTCGGCGACCCAGAACGAAGCGAATGGCGTACAGAACCACGACGAGACCCCATTGATAGAGTCTCCGCCGCAAGCTGTTCCAATGCTTTCTGTAGAATCGACACCACTCCAATCTGAGACTTCCGACAACGCGGTGATTGCGAATGCGGCTGAATGGAACGGCTTCCAAGGACAACAGGAAGTACACACACCTGCTGCAGCGTACGAACCGCAGGTGGCCAACGGCAATGTCACCAATGAGGCCATAGTACCTCCACACTCTACTACTAATGCGGAAGTCCCGGGTGTCTTGCCGCGGCCGCAGACTTTTATTGAAAGCGCTCCACCTCAAGACGTGGCGCCGCGCCAGAATGAAGTCGCATCAAACTCTCAACCTGAGCAAGTGCCAAATCCTGAAATCGGCAATGGCAGCACCAATGCAGGCAGTGCTCCACCGCTGGGAACTTCTGCACCACCGCTCGCCCCTCCTCCGACTTCTGAAGCCAAGCCACCTTGCCCAGCTCCCTCTACTGAGAAGGATGCCCAGCCAACGTCAGCCGAACCAGTATCCTTGGAGACATTGCTGATGGACTTCTTTACGGAAGTGGACAAGAAGCGTCTGAAGATGGCGAAGGTGTATGGGAAGCGATACGCTGGACGCGAGAAGTGGCTGTTTGCTGAGCTGACTAAGCGTTATGGTGCTGCAAAGGTGAGCACGCTGAAGACTCGATTTGAGAGTGACAGCAACGGTGGCGTTGCATCGACCAGCACAACCAGTAACAACAACGGTGATGCCGCTGCTGAGGCTGCTGTTGACAGTCACACAACGAAGGTACAGGCAACGTCGGACCACTCGAAGGCAGGACGCCAGGGTCATCCGCGTCATCCTCAATTCTTTCACCCGCCGGCGCCTGCTAGCAGCGTTGATTTGAGTGCTGGTGGTGTGTCTGCCGTCCCTCCACCACTTACGGTTACCGAACCAGCTGATGTTTCGGACTCGCAGACTGAAGTAACTGGAGAGAGTGGTAAGGTATCACCAGGTCGGGCCGCACGTGTGTCGCCTCGTCAGCGCCGCTCCGGTGGAAACATTCCCCCGCACGC
>AUWJ02030492.1:0-12693 GCA_000468175.2 Phytophthora cryptogea
GTCGCAAGTTGTCGCCGCCAAAGTTCTCCGCCAGAGTTATCATTTCACGCACGGCATAGTCGCCATCACGACTAGTCAACAGCACATTCGTCCAAAATTCCGGTAACATCACCAGAATGTCTACAAACTACAGCAAATGTAGAAAAACCAGAGTGTATCCACCCCGTTTAAGTCCGTCCGTAATCCATTAAAGTTCGTACTTTGAATGGGAAATTTATCTAGTTGGTGACTCGTTGGTGAAGCAACAATGAATTGGGTGGGTACACCCTACACGAAGGTGATCTCGTTGGTGATCAATGGACTATATATGAAATTTCGTTGGTGACGCTAACACGGTCCTTAAGAATGTTACTTACTTGACTCTGGAAATAAGAAGCAGCGGTCGAAGTAGTTTAATGTCGATGAACGCTATCGTAGGTATGTCAGTCACAGCATCCGAAGGCCCCGCCTGCGTATTACGCAACCCTCTAGCCTCTGATGACCAAGTCGCCGAAGTTCAAGGTGACCGTCTTGCCCGGAACCGGTTGACACGCCTCCTACAAGACATTGCCGCAAAACAGGAGCGCCTTGTTGCGGTTGTCAATCACACCTGCAGTTTTCCAGTTTGGTTTACAAGGTGCGCTAATCAACATCGTAGCTTTGAAGACGCATGGATAATTTATTGACGCATCACTGCTTGTGAGGTACAGTTTTGCAGTACCTGATACTGATATCACTTTTTTTGGGTCAAGCTCTGCGCAGAACAAGTCTTGCGCAACACGCTTTTTTGGTCAACTTTTGCGCAAGTTGACCACAAGTTTGACCCATAACGAAACTGATATTTCGATTATAGAACATCACCCCGAAAATTAATATTAAGTATTTATAATAAATAACATAAATATGTTATTTTAGAGGCAAGTAGAAAACACAAAAGTGGTTCTCGAAGTCTGTACCAGGTGAAAGTATATATAGAATGAGACTAAACTTAGGAATTAGTATGATGTTACCTCCGCGTTCATCGTGGGTATGCGGATAAGCTGGCGAAATGTTGGCTGACTGTGTGCGAATAGGGGTGAAGCATGAGCACGGGGCTGCATGGCTGGACCAAGTAGTAGTGCGCTTTTGATAGTCGTGTCATCAGTGGGCTTAATATACTGAAATCAAGTCAGTTGTTTGATACAATAATCTTTTGAAAACTAGACGTATTATTTTTCAGATTATGAAAAGCAATTATGAATTTCGATTGCAACCGCGTCTTGGGCATGATGTCTTCAGTATTCCGGCGACATTGACTGCACCGAATCATGGTCTGAATCAGAATTCGGTGCCTCGTCCAGATCTGAGCCAAATTCATTTGCTAGATCAGAGTCCGATTCAAAACGTGGCGCTGGCTGAAGCTGGGCGTGGTTTGGAGCACATACTCTACGGTTCGAAATGTCGTTGATTAGTCGGGCGTATTCGCGACTCTGCTTCTCGATGGTGCTGAGGAAACTGAATAACATCAGGGTATGGGACGGAGAATGAATCGTGGAGTGCCCTGTTATATCTCTCTCGAGAGTTGTTTGTTCTGTTCACAATGTCTTCATCGACAGCTTCCACGTTCCACCACTCGGGCTTGAATTTCGTAATCTAAGTGCTCTTAAAGTACTTCCAGAACTTTCTCCAGTTGTCCCTTGAGTAGAGTATATCCTGGGTATCACAATCACGTTTAATCATGCATCGAACTTCAGAAATCCCACGAGACACGATATCGCAACGACGGATTACCGTGAGGCGGTCGATGGAGCCTTCGCGCATTGCCAACAAAACTTCATCTTCCGCGATCTTCAGCTTGAGCATTTTGCGACGTAGCGCCTGTTTGAGGTGAAATAGACACCCCACAAATCTAGACTCTGGAAACTGACCTAGATCATAGCGAACTCAAAATCACAAACAATGAGAGCATGATCCAGTGTCCGTTTAGCCGCGACGTCGATATAGTGTAGCAAATGCTCATAAATCTGAGCCGTCTTTCCAGATGTCAGAGCATAGATAGAGCTCGGAGATGTGGTCGTACATCATCACAATCACAAGTTGATAAAACCGACTTGGAACACACCGAAACGTTGCGTCTATGAACAACGAGGACCGACGTTGCATCATCCGGTTCATGAGCTGTGGGAGAGCCCACCCAATCACGCGGTGAAGCACCTCATTTTCGTAATACGTGAAGTGGAACTGGAAGAATTTGAGACCATGGCTGTTCTGCACGTCACACAGCGGCTCCATTTTCAGTCGTCCGTAAATGTCTCGCCCAAAATGGTTCGTCCGAGTTCGACCCATCAGCTTCAACTTGATCGCTGCCCTCGCTCGAGTCAGACTCAGCTGATCCACTCGGTAAGGACTCTGTGAAACCAGAAGACACGTCGCTTGTAACGGTGTCCCACGGGAGAGCCATGTCACTAAGTGGAGGTCCTGTGGTGTGGACACACCACAGCAACGTCCCCCGCCTCATGGCTACATGCCTCAAAGCCAACCAATAGGATAACATCTAGGAAAATATATAAGTGACTTGCATTTAGTATTATATATGATTTAGAGGAACCTATAAATATAGTCAGTCTTAAATCTACCCTATTCTTGGTAAATCGTCCCCTTTGACCAGGGACTAGTGAACTGCCGTTCACTGAGAGTTTGTATACTCTCGGAAGTCACGCTTCTCTAGTGCAAGATGCCGTGTGACCCGTCACATCGCTCATGTTGGAGTCTTCATAGCGGCATGATTGAGACTCTGAAGATTCAGAGATCATGTCGTTGGAGGTGAAGTTCCCTGCCATTGTGACGGATAAGCGTGCTGAGGTGGGGCTTGCTGTTGAGGAGCTGTGGTGGTGAGCTTTGAAATTTGAAGGCGACTAACAGGTAGACGTGTGGCGCTCAAATATATGAGATGGAGAGGAAGCTGCATCATCTCGTATTCTTTCTTGTACCAAAGATACCTACATTTGCGCCAAAAGCGTAATGTATATATTTATATGTATTGCCTCCTTGGATATTCATTGCTCAATAACAACTCCAGTCTAAGAGCTTATTTTGAAGACTCACTACGATTGGTTAATATTGTAATTATTTCCAGCTCCCTTATGTGATAAAATTAGATCCTGTGTGGAGTGATATTTTTTTTACTATTGGTTGACCCAAAAGGAGGTTGCGCAAAAGTTGACCAAAAAAGCGAGTTGCGCAAGACTTGTTCTGCGCAGAGTTTGACCCCAAAAAAATCACTCCCATCAATCACCGTGTATGGTTGCCGCTACCAGGATGATAACACTGTGTTACTGTATACTACTGGAGCTGTTGGGTGGAAGATAAGAGGAGTGCTTCGCACAAGAACTCTAAGTGGAACTGGCACTTGTCGAGTGAGCATATTTTTTGTACTACTGTGTGCTAATAGAACTGTATACTGGTACCTTGTGTTCTGACATAAAACCTGAACTTACAAAAGAAATTCCCGTCGGTGGAGCAAGTGTAGACTTCATTCAGAGCACCACAGTCTGCTGAGGCTCCGCACAAACATATTTCAAGCTTGAGTTCTATTTCTACTACCACGCTACTGTTGTGCGCTGCGATCGCGACAGTTCATCACACTTCGTATCTATCACTATTTATTTGTCTTCCCGAGTTTTTGGTCTCTGTCTCCAACCCATTTGTCACTACTGGGTATGTGTACGGATAGAAGTGTGATAGGTGGCATGCTTATCCGTCAGTGAACGAGCAAGACAGCAGCGGTGGTTTTATTGAAGTCGAGCAGCCGTGTGAAGCCATGAGCAGCGAACGCTCGAGACCGGACGATTGCGATCTTGATCGTGAGGCGTCGCTATGAGCCGAACAGTCGTTGAGATTCCGATGGCAGCGAAACGGGTGGTGAACACGATGGGTACAGCGAGGGAGCGAGCACAGAGGATCAAGGCTCACTTCGGAATTGGCAACAAGGAGCTCAGTTTCGAATTTGCGCAGAAAGTGAACCCTCGGTGGTGAGAAAGCTGTGGCTACCCGGTTAAGTGAAGTACGCGGTTGTGGTTAAGTAAGAGTACGCGGTTGTGAACAAGTAGTGTACACGGGTGTGAACGTTGAGAACACGAACGAGACGTAGAGGTGTGGGACGAGTGGTCAGCGGACAACTTGGACTACAATTGCGGCGCGAGATTGCAGTTGGACTGTGAGGCGAGTTGGGCCGATCTGTGCGGCTTAGTGTGTCTACGAGGACGAGATTGGCAATTGAGGCCAGCAAAGTACTCGACAGTGCACATTAGGTGGGACTCAGAGCTAGCAGACCGAACGACTTGGTAGGACAGCGGTGATCGAGGCCACAGCGAGAACAGAGAACGAGTGACGAACAGAAGTCTATTGAGAAGCAATAAAATAGGGACAACCCGGCACCTTGAAGGGGCCTATACAGAGTTAAAGTTACGTCAGTAGAACAGCCGGACCTTGGGAGACAACCAAGCGCCAGGACTGGTGCTATACGCACCCTTCGGCGAGCTGGCGTCCCAAGCCTCGTTATATGGTGGTCATACAGGGGCGATTTCAGTAAAGTTAATTGCGGTTCAAGTGAATTTGAGCGAGATTACGTCTTTAGTGGAATAGATTTCAGTTGCTGAATACGATGACAATGACGATTACTCATATGACACCTTCGCCAGCCCAACGTACGAGATCGCGCATGCGAGATCAAGCAGCGGGTCAGAATGTCAATGATGTTGAGGATGAAGAGACGAAAAATGATGTTGATGACGAGAAGCATGAGTCGACGAGCAGTAGTGAGGACGACGAGGAGCCTCAGGACGAGGCTGAACGCGAGCAACAGCCTGTTGTTCGTCAAGCTGAGCTTGTGGTGCTTGATGGAGATAACGAAGTGGAGGTAGCCACACGGGATTAACCACCACGAGCCCATGAACCAAGAATAGCAGTAACGGGAGGTAGTTCGAGACGGGGTGGACGTGGCCAACAACCACCGCCACCACGAGAAGCTGCACAAGTAAGGGAAATAGCGACCCTTGCGACTGCCGTGCAACAATTGAGCACGATAGTAGCAGGATTGCAAGCGCAAACAATGGGAGGAGCGTCAAACGGCGATCAACAACGCCCGCACGAGCCATCATCGCGCGCAGCACCAAGAGTGGGTAATGATGGAACTGGAGATGGTGAGCGACATGTACAGCTTGCACCACCAACAACTCCAAGAACAACTGTACTGGTCCCGAGGGCAGCAGCTAGTACCAGTAGGCGCTCACGCCACGAGTCGAGCTGACGAGAACTATGTCACAGTTCGAGGTCTGGCGAAGAGTACCACGAGTCACCGAGACGAGCATCATGGGTCGAGACACTGAGATGAACATAACGAGCCGGGACGTAGAGAAGACCGATGAAGATCAAAGTCGAGAAGTCGACAGGCCACGACGCACCATCGAGATAGGCGATCGCGAAAGTCGAGGCTACGTAGACCACGATGCGATGACCATTGGTCACCAGATCGAAACAGCGGTAGCAGTCCGAGTTGTTCGTCAAGCGATGACGATCACCGCCGGTCGAGTAGACAAAGTGAACGAAGCGACAGCAGCAGATCGTCGAGCCGTTCAAACAGGTCGCATAGTGATGATGAAGCTAGCCGCAGAAGGCGTCGACACCGAGGTGATCACCATGAACCTGAACGCCACCGTGTCCATCAACGTGGCCGAGACCATGATCGTGAACGTAAACATGAACATGAACGAAGCAGCCAGCGACGACATGATAATGATTTCGAGTCTGACCATGGAGGGCGGAAAAAGAGTGTGAAAGACCTGGAACTTCCCACCTTCACCCCGTCACCGAAAGCGTCTGTTTCCACTTGGATAGACAAGATTGACTTGGCGTTGAGAGGAGCAAAAGAGGCTAAGCGAGGGACCTGGTCGGATAGGGCATTGTACTTTATCTTGGGGGACAAGTTGATGGACAACGCCGCAAGATGGTGGGTAGATATGGATCGACGGCTGCCTGATCGGAAAAGGACGTAAACAAATTTAAAGAAGCTGCTGTTGCAATGCTACGGTGAGAAGCTGGATGAGTCGCTAGCGGAATGGAGAGTTAGTCGGCGCATCATGACCCCCGGTGAATCACATGCTGATTATGCGGCTAGTTTACGGTCCATTATGGGAAGAACCAAGTCAGTGAGCGTGTGTTGCTTGCTCAGTTCTATAGGAGTTTGGAAAAGACGACCCGTAAGCTGAATAAGCAGAAGCCAGTACCAAAGACGCTGGAAGAGGCAGTTGCGAAAGCAATTGACATTGATGATCCGATGGATAATGTGAAGCAGGGCATGGTAAACATTGGACAGCAATGGGCTACAGCTCCTACCACCCCAGCAACAGAGATGGCAGGACCAACTACGGTAATTCCTGGAATTAGTGGCACAGGAATGGCGGCAGCAGCAGCGCATATTTCTGAAGACGCAGACGGCGCATCCGCAAGGCTCGCATTGTTCTCAAATCCGCAGGGTGTGTACAATTACTTTTCTGGAACTTGGGATGCGATTCCTGGACATACGTGGAACGGAAAATACTGGTATCTGCTTTTATTTCGTCAGAAGACGAAAAAAAAGCGGTCATCCACCAAGACGACCAAGAGTAAGAAACCAGCCGCCACAGAGACGAAGAGAAGGCGCGAAAGGGATGTGTCCGCAACAGATGAAAGTGTTAGCAAGACTGAGCCGCCAAGAACGAAGGCGTTTGTGGAACAAGTGGCGTCTCTGGACAATCACCTGAGTAGCACATCAACAACGCAACGAGACACCTCGCAGAATGTGAGTCCAGCAGGCGCAGTTAATGTGTGCTTCACATGTGGGCAACCTGGCCATTGGTCTACGCAGTGTACGAATGGGCCGAAGTTTTTGCTTGCCATCGGTTCGGCCATCTGGCACGTGATTGTACGGATAAGGAGGCCAAGACACACAACGATGCTTATCTCGAGACGAGAGAAGCCGGCAAGAAGAAACAAGTCAATCAGCCTGCTGGTGATACACGGCAAGCTGGGGAAGGCGCGTGCACAACCAGCACAACAAACGGAGATATGGGGACGATGACGGATGAAGTTACAGTGGTCATGAACGATGAGAACGAGACGGTGGATGCGTCGACGGCCGTGAACGAGGATGCCGAAGCTGTGGACGACGTTATGAAAATGTGTATTTGGCACGACGAAAAGCAAAGAAGCACGCCAAGCCATTGCACGTCAAAACAGCACTAGCAAGGCGACGACGAGTAGCTCAAGAAGCCGAAGCTGCACGACAACAGCTCGACGAAGCACGGTGCAGTGAACGAGCGGCCGAGGCTGCGGAAGCACTGAGTGAACTGGAAGCGCGACGCCAGCAACGAGGTGACGAACAACCAGCACATGATGGTGATCAAGCACGAGTACGACTGGTGCAACGACCGGCAGCAACGAATGACATTGATGTGGTGTATGCGGAGGCGGACGATGGGCTTCCTATGGCGTCTGTGGAAGTTGACGCTGTGCAGCGGGAGATAAAGCTCGATAGTGGTGCGCGTCATTCGATTGCGGGCACTACGTGGATGAAGTATGGCAACAGGGTCAAGTGCAAGGCGCCGGTGGACTACGTTGAGGGCATCGAAGGATTCTTGCTGGGTGTTGTTGGAGTATGGCGCTTCGAACTGCGTACAGTGTTTGACGTTTTGATGATAGTGACTGCGTGTGTTGTCGATGGATGTGAAGACGACTTTCTGTTGGGTGTCGACTTCATGAAGGCACATGGAGCTAATCTGGACTTCAAACACCACGAAGTTAGATACAAGCACGATGGACGGGCAGTAGTTATACCATTCCGAACGTACGGCGGTAATGGCTCAGTTCGGATAGCCATTGTGCGAATGGCAAGACGAACAGAGCTGTTGGGTAGCACGGTGACGCCAATACAAGTAGCCGTGACCGCAGCAGATGGTGAACGAGGTGTGTTCGTACCCTTGAACAACACAGGCAGTGTGATGTTGGCGGCGACAGTCACGGAAGTTCGGAAAGGAAAAGCGTGGGTCCTTGCGATCAATGCAAGTGGTGGGCCAGTACGACTTCCTGTGAAGCGTGAGTTGGGGACATGGATTCCAATCGATGACGACGTTAAGGTGTTGGAGATGAACGGCGAACTTCGACGCGACAAATTACATGAGTGGCTGGACGAGATGATCAGGAACGGTAACGACAGTGAGCCGCTCGAAAATGAAGACGAGGTGAAGATCGGTGAGAAGGACGAGGGCACGCGAGAGCTTATCATGAAGCTTTTGCAAATTTATCGACAAGTGGCTAAGAGTACAGGAGACTGTCCTCCAGCAACTTCTCTAGACATTGAGCATCATATTGACACCGGCGATGCCGCCCCGATAATGCAGAAGCGACTTCGGCAAGCTGTCTATGATAATGGCGTAATCGAGCACAGTGTGACGAAGATGTTAGGTGCTGGAGTCATCGAAGAGGGAAACGGAGCATGTGGTTTTCCAGTCGTGTTAGTCAAGAAAAGGATGGCGAGGCTCGTTTCTGTGTGGACTACCAAGCATTAAATAAGGTGACACACAAGGACGTTTATCCTTTGCCTAGAATCGATGAGACGTTAGAAGCATAGTGGCGAGTTGTTGTTCACAACGTTGGTCCTTAAGGCAGGATATTGGCAGATCAAAGTCGCGGACAAAGCCAAAGAGAAGACAGCAGTTGCCACGAAGCAGGGGCTTTATCAGCTCGTCAGAATGCCCTTTGGTTTGACTAATGCACCGTCCACTTTTCAACGAATGATGAATAGTGTTTTGCGAGGCCTTATGTGGACGACGAGTTTAGTTTATCTCGACGACATCGTCGTATATACACGTGGTGGCATTGAGCGACATGTGTTGGAGTTGGCTTGCGTGCTGGTACGACGTGCAGCTGCGGGATTAACACTCAAATTGAAGAAATGTGTTTTTGCTACGAGGACGATTGAATATTTGGGCCATGAGTTGAGCTCAGATGGCGTACGGCCACTGCAGAGATTGGTGTCAGCTGTGGAGAAGTTTCCGCGGCCGACGAATGCAGTTGAGGTCAAGCGCTTCGTTCACTTAGCAGGATATTACCGGAAGTTCATTCAAGGATTTGGCAGTATGATGGAGCCTTTGACGAAGTTGTTGCGAAAGAATACCGAGTGGAAATGGTCAACAGAGCAAGAGTCAGCGTTTGAAAAAGTGAAGGCGGTATTGATCAGCAAGCCTCTTGCTATCTATCCGAATTTCAAACTACCTTTCAGATTGGTCACAGATGCAAACAAGGTGGGTCATGGTGCTTGCCATATGCAGGCTCATGGAAACGGATGGCAGCCTGTAGCATACGCAAGCAAAGTCAACAGCGTTACAGAAGCAAACTACGGATTTACGGAGCTCGAGTGTCTTGCAGTAGTGTGGTTGATGAAGCTTTCCAGGCCATACTTATACGGCAGAACTTTTACAATCATTACAGACCATTCAGCACTAAAGTGGTTGATGACGAGTTCGAACTTGACCGGTACATTGCATCGTTGGGCCCTTACGTTGCTAGAATTCGAGTTTGACGTGCAGTATCGGCCGGGCACTACGAATGTGGTGGCTGACGCCTTATCCTGGGCACCAGTTATAGCGAAAACAGCAGTCGGACGACGCAGACGGTCAAGACAGCGAGCAGCAGTTCGCTCAGAATCTCCGACACCTGCGCAGTTGAGTGCGACGAGCGAAGATAGATCGCGTCAGCGGACGGATTCAATGGTAGATATGTCGAATGTGGTTGAATCGCACCAGCGGGTGGACTCAACAACAGATACGACCCATGTGAATGCGGTGGAATCGCATCAGCGGATGGATTCTACAGCAGGCATGACGAGTTTGAACGAGAGTGAATCGCATCAGCGGATGGATTCCACAACAGGCAGAAAAAATATGGGCACAGGTGAATCACGTCAGCTAACGGAGTCAACAACAGACGGAATGAGCACGTACTGCAGCAGTAAGCACTTGACGGACGATGCCGATAAGATGGTTGTGAGAACGGAAGCGACAACCGTGGCATCGATGAGCATTGCAGCTGATACGGTAGAGCTCGGTGAAAAAGAACGGCCTGCGGCTTTGGGAACGAGCGAGGCATCTACAGCAGCAAAAGCAGGACAACCGAATGGGGCAGACGACGTTGGCGAGCGTGGCACTGGCGATACGGAATCACAGCTTGCACAACGTACCGCGATCATTGAAACTTCGGCAGCGGACCGACAACGAGCAGAAGACTGAAGAAGATAGCCCTGGTTCAGTAGTAAAGCAAAGGACAAGACGACGGCGTACCAAGCCAGCGAATGTGACGACTCGGTCGATGACGAGAGCTGCCAAGCGACGCGAGGACGCAGCACAAGACGCAGCAAAGCCTGTGTCCGCAGACAGCTTAGCAACGCGGATCCATGCGTCGAATGATGTGAACGAATTAGCGACGAATGAACAAGCAGCAGAGGTGGCGCGGAATGTAGCACCGCCAAGGAACAGTTCAGTCGACGCAGAGAAAAGTATACCACCAAGTACGAGTTCGAGTCGCGCAGCAGCAGAACGATCCGATAGTGCGGCACACAAGAAGTCGACAGCAAAGCTGGATACGCGACAGAAAACACGACATGCGAACAAATCCACGACGGCGCGAAAGAAACCGAGCAACGACGCAGCAGCACTAGCCGCACATAAATCGAAGACGAAGTCAACGACTAGTGAGACTCGACGAGACACACGACCGTGGATAGCTGGACCAATACGTGGTGGTTAAGGCGAACGAGTAGTACGTCAGAGTGGAGCCGTAGAAGGACAGGCAGCTCTACAACAACGACAGCTGCAACGAGATGAAGCAGTGAGGGTGAGTGTGTGTACACTGCAGTTAACCGACGAGAACATCATAGCTGCGCAGTCACGGAGCCGATTGGTGCAGAAGATGAAGAACGACGGCACGTACAGAGGCATGACAGTGCTGGAACGACATGGGTTGGTATTACTCGACACACGAATGGTCGACGAGTGATTTTACCACCAGCACTTTGGGCTGTTGTATTTAAAGAATGTCATGGCTCGGTGTGGGCTGGCCATTGAGAGCGCCACATACTTATGCGAGAATTGCAGCGTTGTATTGGTGGCCGAACTTGCAAGATGAAGTGAAACAGTGGGTTCGAGCTTGTCAGGAGTGTGGAAGTCAAAAGGCGAAGCCGAGAGAAGTGGTGCCGCCATTACGAAGTATTCGAGGAGGTGATGTGGGAGACCGATGGGCGCTTGATGTTGCTGGTCCGTTTCCAGTGAGTGAAGGAGGTCAGCGTTACGTTATAGCCGCCGTCGAGTATGTTACTCGATACGCAGTAGCTATTACATCAGAGCAGCACACAGCGGAAAGAGTTGCAGAGTTTCTGATGAAAAATGTGATCCTGAAATTAGGTCCGTTTAGAGAACTACTTACTGATGGAGCGCCTGAATTGACCGGACGAGCAATTGAGCAGTTGGTATTGATGCTTCAGGCAAAGCAGACGAATCCAGTGCCGTACCGACCTCAAATGATCGGGTTAGTTGAACGTTTCCACCGAACATGGAAAGATTGTGTAGCCACGTACATGAGCAACGCAGAACAGAACGACTGGGATACTGGGGTAGATTTTGCCGTTTACGCCTACAATTCGGGAAGATACTCTACCGTAGCATTATTCCCTAATGAGCTAATGATGGGACGAAAATTGAGACCACCGAACGAACTTTTGCGAAGGACGAGCATATCTGAAGCTGGTGAACTGACACAGTACCACCAGAAGTTGTTGAAAGCTTTGAAAGACGGACATCAGTGCGCCGAACGAGCGAGAGAGTGTGAACAGCAACGACAGGCAAAATACTACAACCGAAAAGTGAAGCAGACACGAACGTTCTCGCCAGGTGACAGAGTTTGGATGTATCGACCACCACGTGGACCGAAAGCCACCACTTTGTGCACTCCTGGATTGGTCCAATGAAGATTGTTGAGGACGTTGGGTACGACAACTTCTTAATTGAGCGCGAGGATGGCGAGGACGAGGGCAAGCAATTCATAGCCCACGTCTCGTTCCTAATCACGTATCACTACCCAAAACCATTGTTAGCACGAGCAGCGAGCGATATAGAAGCACAACTCGAGCATGAAGGCCAAGTCGAACAGCAAGACGATGTCGCGACGACAGGAGAAGCTACTAGAACAACGGTGGCAGCAGTGCAGACAGCGACTGGAGCAAGAGGCAAGAAAAGACGTCGAGATGCAGAAGCGAGTGCGAACTTCAGCGACGAGTCGAGTAAACCATTGGTGGAGATTCGAAGACGACGACGACTCAACACTGCAGGACAGTACCTTATGGAATACGAGTTGGGGCCTGCACAGCGAGAGCCAAGTACGAACACTGGAGAAGACGATGAAGCACGTTGGGTGTCCGTCAACGAGTATGAGAAGTACTTTAGGGCGTGGAAGACTCTTGAGGTGGGAATGGCGTGTGATAGGTGGCATGCTTATCCGTCAGCGAACGAGCAAGACAGCAGCGGTGATTTTATTGAAGTCGAGCAGCCGTGTGAAGTCATGAGCAGCGAACGCTCGAGACGGTACGATTGCGATCTTGATCGTGAGGCGTCGCTATGAGCCGAACAGTCGTTGAGATTCCGATGGCAG
>KV744476.1:7737-19735 GCA_000468175.2 Phytophthora cryptogea
CCGTCGTGATGGTCACGACCTGCTTGTCGTCAATGACGGGGCCGTCCACCGACACCGTCACCGGGCCCTTAGGTGTTTCAATGACAACAGTGTTATCCGTTTCGTTCACTGTAGGTGGCGGTGGAATGTTGGGGATAACTGGTTGAGGAGCAGGGGTCGGCGCTTCGGTGTCCGGGAACATCTTCATGTACTTGTCGGGGATCTCGATCGGCGTTTCGAAGCAGTACACTTCCAGCATGTAGTAGAGCGAGTCGATTGTCTTTTTGTCGAAAGTCAGCGTCCTCTTCTTGGTCTGCAGTTTACAACATCACATTTGCAGTTAGGAGTCTAGAACCACAACATCTCTCCAAGATATCGACCCGGACGTACCGGCACCATGGCCTTCTTGACGCAAGCCGTGTCGCTCTTGATCTTGTCGTCCAGTTGGTCGTTCAGGTCTTCCTTGACGACCTCGGGTAGATCCGAATTCTCGATGTTCTCCTTGTCCTGGGTCCAGATTTCGTTGAGGTCCTTCATGTACTCGGAGTACGAGACGACGCCGTCTCCGTCCTCGTCCAGTTGCTCGAAGCTCGGGTAGTACGGGTCCCCCATGGACTCGACAAAGTCCGGCACCGCCAGACTGGCCGCCAATTCTTGGGTCGATGTCGAAGCACCGCTCCATTGTTGAGAGCGTAGCGTGGCGTAACCAATGCCCGCCGACGCACCGATTAAGGTCAACGCAGCGCCGGCCATTGCCAACCGTTTGGTTTGTCGACGTTTGGCATTGGGGCGATCGGGGGGTGCCACGCGCCGAATGAAGCTCGTCTCTTCATTCTTGCTCCCGTAGTCGTGCGGAGACAGCATTTTGCCCTGGGTTCCTTGGTTCACGGCAAAACGAGAAGTGAGCTTGACATCGACTGCTACTAGTGCAAAAGATTTGGGCCAAGGGTCCATGAACGGGCGCTGGAAATCTTCCTTTGCTGCATTGCGGACCGCCCATTTCGGATCCGAAGCTCCAGAAAGTCACTAGCGTCGCTTCACTCGGACACGTGCGGCTGAGATTGCTTCCCGATCGGATATCGCTTGATGGCAACAAGTTTTAGCAGAGGTTTCGGTCAAACTATCTGCTCTTGGCTTGCTGCTTTCTAACTTGCCAAAGTCATGAAGAACGTGAACAATCGCACTTGGTCGAATCTTTCACAGGATGAAGACCAACAAGTCGATATAGCTTCTACTCCGACCATCTAAGAGAGTTCGTTCACTAATACTTGTATTGATGAACGCGAAGTAGAAGAGAATAAAAAACTAATGGCATATGATGACCAAAATGATGCCCGCAATTTCCCACAGCAGATCCCAGTTGCGGGTACCAGACACCGAAAGACAAGTACGGCACGGTCAAAAAGTGGATGGCGTTCGGTACGGGGAATCCGATCCACAAGGTGTACAACAACTCGACTCCACGTCCAGACGCTACTCATCGACTTGTTGCCCTTCCGAGGGGGTCGGAGCTCTTCAACAAACCAACTTCGCCACGAGGAAGAAAGCGTGCTGATACGTCTTGCGTGAGCTGAAATCGGATGAATACAATGAGCATATTGCAGTGGATAACCACACTTGCGACAAAGACTGATAATGAAGACTTGCCAACTTGATGCACTGACAAACGTTTCCAAAAAGGAACCACTAACGCCAAGGGCGAAAAAATAGTGCCCGTGACAACCGCCGTAAGCCACGGTTGGTGTTCATAGTACTTCCAGCACGAAGAGAATGACTTTGTGAGTGCTGGAAAACCTTTCGCCGCTGATAAGCTGCTCTGCTAGTCGTGGGTTTGTTCCTTGCGTAGGGTTCTTCAAACGTCAGAACACTAATTTCTTTTGTACTGGAAAAGCTTCCCTGGACTGTGGTCGCTTAGTGAGCTGCTGCATGTGTGCCCCCCACATACACAACGCACTACGTAGACGCTCTTTACACTAAGACGTCCCGAAAGTGCATCCAACCTGTCTATATAACCCCCCTCCAGCACCAACCTATTAATAGCATCATTCTCACGCAACTGAAAACGTTAGTCCAATCCCCTTACTCCCATCTAGCCATCACCTACAAAGCACACCAACACCCCCATTTCATGAAGGCACCCCCGAGTCGTCGAGAGTCCGATATATTATGGAAGGTAAGTTGGCGAGGCTCGGACGAGCCAAGAGAGCTCCAGGATTTCTCTACTCGGCTTTGACACCCTTCTGGCACGCATAGATGTAGTGCACGGCGTTGGCGTCGGCCTCCGAGACCTGCACGGCACTCACCGTGGGCTTGGGCACCGTGTGCACCGTCACCTTCCACTGCAGCTCCTTGTTCTCCAAGTAGCTCAGCCGGTTGTCCGGCACGCCGTACGACACGATGAAGTAGACGCCGTTGGGCTTGAGCACGCGGTGGATCTCCTGGCACATTTTGGCCACGTTGGCCGTCGAGCCTTCGCCACACAAGATCGAGTCCATCGTGCCCTTGTCCACCACGGCGTCGTACGTCTCGTCTGCAAAGTCCAGCGAGCACATGTTCATCTTCTGCCATTGCAGAGACTCGATGCGGTCCTCGTACTTGGCTGCCATTTGCTTGACGACAATCTCCGAGATGTCGATGTTCATGAGCTTCTGGTACCCGTCGTTCACCATTTCCTCCGAGAGGCGCGAGTTGCCAGCTCCGGCCATGAGGATCGCGTCCGTTTTCTTCACATACTGGTTCAGGAGCTCCTTCAAGCCGCCGTAGCGCTGGTACCAGTCGAACTGCTCAGCGTCTCTGAGAATTAATAAATAAAATAACAGAAATTAATTATTAAATGATAGAGGTTGAAGAGAGATCTTGGCGGATCCCGAGCGGATCGCAGCGAGAAGCGCATGGATCGCCAGCGGAGAGCAAGAGGAGCAAAGAGACACGTACTTGGTGTAGCGCTCGTCCCAGTAAGTGGCCTTGCCGTACTGCGCCATGTTTGCGTCGTCTAGTGCTTGTGTTGGACTGCGCCAATTGGAAAATGAAGTGGGAGGGGGCGCAAGTTGAAACCAACGTCGTACTTTGACGAAGAGAAACGGTAGTATGATGGAGCCATTCGACCACTAAGAAATACTTGAAGTAAGTTCGTTAAAAAAAAAAGAATGGATTTTGAAGGCAAATTGTGGTATTCACGTTACTGGAATTTCAATTCAAAACTCTGAAAACTAACTTTGTATTGCCTTAAAGACACTGTTTCGCAGGTAGGTGTAGTATTATACTTCAAAGTATTTGCATTTTTTCGTCTTGGGACGCGAGTTCTCGAATGCACCTCAAAGTTCAAAACGCGACACAGATGGAATCGATGGGAGGTTCTCCGAATGGTGTTGTCGGCATAAGTGACTGCCACTATGGATTTTACCAACCTATTTGGCTTCCTTGCCTGAATGCTACTCGCATTCGATGTTCATTTCGAACGTGAATCATGGTGGATTATCAACACAAGTATCTTCTTGCGTTTTGCCAGCAACGTAACAACACCCAAAACGAGCATACAAATTCAGGTAACACTCACAGCAGCAGGAAATCATTACATACATTGATTCCACGGTGCTACTCGTTGATATTCAGGTATCGGGGGTCAAGATTCAGCCCTTTTGACGCATCAGAGATATTCATCCATGGATACTCCCGGTTCGCGAGTGTTTGCTCTTCAGGTTTCTGATGAATGACTGGAGTATCTTGCTCGTCTGCGTTCGGTGGCATTCCGTTAAGTTTGGAGGGTACTTCTGCAACATTAAGTTCGGCTGGTAAGCTGTGGCGAGATTTAAGCGTTCGACGTGATTGCTTCGAGGTGTCTCCGTTCGTGTTGCTGGCTCGTTTCCACAGATAATCGGCTAGCGTTTGCTGTCGTCCAGACTTCGTTCGGCTCAAATGTCTGGAATAATGATAATTCGCGTATGGATCGCCTTGTGGGTGATAATAAGGCTGACCATCCGTGAGGGTATCAGGAAGTTCATTGGATCGTGGCGAAATCTTGGGGCCCGACGTTTTGCGTTTTGAAGAAGGTTGGCTCGCGCGAGCGCTGTTCGCCATTACCACAGTCCGTTACTGCTGCCAATGTTGGGGTTTTCACACGTTTGCAACTGGTTCTGGTAGAAGATGGTTGATCTGCAGCTTCTGCAACACAAGCGCATTGGTTTCAGCAACCCCGTTGATTTTTGAGCTCTTTCAAATCACTCTGCAATAGATTAATTTCTCAACCATTGTGTGCATGAGTTGCATCATGCTCTCATGAACTTTCTCCGTGTTTTCAGCGCTCTGCGGTGCTGATACGACTGGAAAGTCAGACTCACGCTCGGTGAGCTCGACGGTGGACGAACTTCGACCGCTGTCTGAGCACGAGTTTCGGCGAGGGTAAGGCCGAATCAGGGAAAGACCACTATTTGACCGCTGTAACGTGAGACCACTGTTCGTGCGATGCAGTGTATTCTTGAGACCGCTATTTGTCCGATGTAGTGTTTCCCTGATATTCGCTCCGACGAAATGAGCTCTGCGTAGTGAGGGTTCCTCGACAAAGTCTTGCTCAAAACTTTAAAAAAAAAAAAAATCCGTACTTGATCGATCAATCCAGAACGTTCACATCAATAGCTTCTACCAGAATGCGAGTTGCCTCCTCAGCAGTCATTGTAGCAATTACGTTAGATCGAGTACTCTCTTTGAATTACGGCGTTTTGCCGTCGTTGCCTCGATAATCCCAAAAAAAAAGAAATCTCCTTTTTGGCAATGCAGCTTTCCAACATTTTGGTGAGAACGCGTCGTCGGTCCTCAGGATATCGCGAAATAATACTCTGGAAGGTTTTGCGGTCAAGTACGCACATCTCAACGAAAGTGACAGCTTGAACGGTAGCTTGCCTCTTGTAATTCATAAGGAGACTCATTTCACCAAATGCTTGACCCAGAAATGTGAAGAAGCGCTTGGGTTGTTCAAGCTCGACACTGCTCGTAATACTGCTGTGATTGCGGTGACGCCGTGGGTAACCTCTAGTTATTACATCGTTCAGTTCTACAGGAAGCTCAAACACTGATCCAGCAGTGCGGCGGATATTTCTCGGCGAGGTGGATGCATGATTGTTAAATTCATCGTCTTCTTCCTCCGATGTGTCGTCGTCAGACTCATTGTTGCTATCGTCCGAGTCCAACCCACTATCAAAGCCAAAATCTTGTGGCGAAAGCACGTCGTTGCTTCAGTACCCACCTCCTCTTTTACTTCATTCGGACGCTTCAAACGCCTGGAAAGCTTACAGTAGCCTAAGTTGATCATCATAATCTCGCTGCCGATTTCACGTCGGCGAATTACATAGTCATCGGGCATGTACACACGCACGCCCAGGCTCAGGACGAGTTGTGTGAGGAAATCGGGTCCCAGAACGGAATTTTCACGTTGAGGTTCATGAACTTGTACAGCCCGATCTCAATGCGTAAGGTGTGCGTGAGTTCCAGCAGGAACTTGCTAATAGTCCCATCGAGCGCCTCGTATTTCAACCACACGTGAGTGTAATACTCGTTCACACGATCTCGAAGTGTAAGTGGCAAATCCATCGTAGCGTAGAGTGCTTCCATTTACCGATGATAGTTGGTCGTATTAGCGTTGAAATTGGACATGAGCATAGCGACATTGCCAAAAACAATGGCGAGGGTAACGGAGCCAACAATGATGGCCCCGCTCGAAAAGAGGTTCTCTTCCCATGAGCCTGCAGCGTTTTCTTTGGCCTTGAATCAAGCTCACTGCATAATAGTAGTCAGCCACGTATTTTTCAGCAACGGAGTTATCTTGTCTAGTTTGTGAGAGGTTGTCGAGCGATACAATATGCCACAGACACGCCATGTAGTGGGCAATGAGCAGAACGAGCCACATCAATTGAGCAATTCCGAGCAGGTGGGAGTATCGCGAGTATCGCATCCACTCTGTTAGTTGGAGGGCAACTCGCATGACGCGGTTGAGTAAGCACCTTTCTCGAAAACTGCCACGCGTAGAAGTCTCGCCGCCATTAAAGTGGTTTGAATCTTTCGTAACGTGGAGTGGGTCTTATCAATTGAGCTGGTAGCCACCATATAGATGACTTGAAGTGGAATCGCAGAGATAAAGTCGACCAGGAACCACCACTTACGAACATACTTGCTCGCGATCTTCTTCCGAGAGGTGCTCGGTGAACGCGGTGTTAAAATTCAGGAGCATGTCGAGCAAGAAATCCGCCTCCAGCATCGCATTTGCCAAGTTTGAATAGAGTGAACCGAGCGGGAAGTAGATGGCAGGTAGAGTGGTTGAAAGTGGTAAACGACGAGCATCATTATGCCATGAATCGTAGACGTCCAGCTCTTCGGAGTAATTGGGGTCAGAACCTTGGAAACGAGTCGCTGTCTCGCCTTCTTCCGATAGATTGCACCCAAGAAACGTCGACAGAAGAAGCGATGAGACCTTTTGCCTCTGGTGCTAGTGCTTTTGTCAATTACAACGTGCTGTCCCCGCTTGAACGTCGACTGTAAACTTCTGTCGCTCGCAATTTTGCGGAGCTGAAATCGCTGCATCATTTCTTCGTGCATCTCCTCTTTCTCCTGCATCTTGTACAAATTTCTGCTTGATCCTGTTATCGTGGTCAACGACAGCAACTTTGAGCGCGGTGGCGTGGGTTGTCGCTTTTTTATCGGACTGGTTGGAGGAGTTGGCATTTTCGTGTTCAAGCAAGAAGCTCTTCTGTTGGAAAATGACCCTGATGTTCATGTCCATTTTCACACGAGTGGCGTTCATTATAAGCTTAGGGCGGAGCACCAGCAGTTAGGAAACAGAACACTGAAATAATACTCCGAATGATCTGGTAGTTGCAGACTGTTACCACTACGTACTTGCGCATACCTTGCAAACAAACCGAGGGCAAAAGACGAAATTGAAGATATCATGTCCATTTGCTGAGAGTACGAAGGCTGTCGGAACTGGAAATTGATTTCGCGTACTGGTGTGGGCGTTTATCACTCAACGTCGTTGAGAATGGCCGCTATGCTCACTTTGTGCGAGTTTGTACGCGAGGCGCCTTGACTACCAGGCCATATGTGCTGCTGGGGGGTTGTCATTGTGGCGTAAGAACTTCGATCATAATTAAAATCGTACTCAGTCAGCAACGCGTGCGTGACCACGAGCGAGAGATCGAATTGATCCTGGAGAATCTCAGCCAACGCTTGCTCAAAGTCCATTTTCTCGCTCATTCTGGAGATGAAGCCCGTGCTTTTTTCGATCAAGAAGAAAATACGAGATGGCACCATGATCACTTTGCCAACCAAGGCGTTGATCAGTCGTAGGGAGACCACGTGTGGAAACACAGTTTGGATGGTATAAAGAGTAACCCGGAGAATGTACGTCGCATCCGCCGTAACGGAGCACGTAGTGAGAGTAATGTCGCAATAGGTCTCCGTTGCTCCCTTCTGCTGGAAACTCAAGAACTCGAAACTTTCACCAAGTGTTCCCCATCGCTCCTTCACGTGACGGATAGCAACTCCGTCTTGTACGCCGAACCGGAGGAGAAAGAAATCGCGCTGAAAAATGTCAAGTGGCGTTCGTGGGTCTTCAGACTCCTTGTATCCACTTGCAAATGCAGTGAAGTAGTTTTCTGCGAGTCTTCGGCAAAATTCTTCTGACCTCGAGCACCTTGAGTCTGGATCCGATCCTGTCAAGCAACAATTGGTTGCTACTGCTGGTTGTTCCTGCGCAACATTGCTTCCTTGTTGCGATTCTCGACTGGCTCGCATTTGACTAGGGACAGGAGCTTTCTCTTCTTCGTCGTTTGCCTCATTCACAAGTCCAATCATGCCATTCTCCGTGATGAGTGCTCGTCCAAGGAGAGCGTCGACGATAGCTGGATCCTGTACGACACTCATGAACGCCGTGACGAAATCCATCTCGACGTCGTAGCGATAACACTTGCCTGCGGTGTTAAAGTGGAAAGTGGAGCGACCTTGCGCTTCGACTTGCTGCCCGACAAGCTGCGCCACGAGCCATTCATTGCCCATAATGTGAGGGAAAATCATCTCGAACGTGCTACGCGTGACTTGAAACACGAATGACGCTGCATCTGAGACCAGTACCGAGTCTTCGACCACGACGACGCTGTCCACAGTCCCAGTTAACGAGATAAAGTTGAGGAAATTCGAGTAGTTGGCCATTTGGTCCATGATGACATCGGGGCCTCGAGGAAGTCCGTTGCCGAGATCAACCTCTGGGTCCATGACCCTGTGCATGAAAACTCGTTGGTCTCGGTCGTCCATCAGATGTTTCCGTCCTGGAACTTGAGGCACGACCCCCTTTCGGAAGACGTACAAATACTCGTGCACTAGTTTACACAGAGAACCTTCAGCCGAATGACGCTGCACTAAAGCTTTGGTTGCGAGGATATCGCGCAGTGCCAAGAGGTTTTGGATTTCTTGTTGCAAGTTCTGCACGTCCAGCTGCAAGTTGAAGGCGACGGAGCGTTCATTTGGCACCGAGCGGTAGGGACCCCACCCACGTCTGGGTTTGTACGGAGTGCCGTCTTTCTTGAGTCTCCTCGTTTTCACTTGGTAACTTGGCGTAGATGTCGAGTTATCGTCCGCCTGGTCTCGATCCATCGTCGTCAGCAAAAACGGTAGATTTTTTTTCGGATCGTATTCGGGATAGGTGAACTGGGTTTTCCACCGATATATTACAAATATTACCAAACCAAAAAGCGGAAAAACAGATTCTCTTGAATTTGTTGGCGTCTGACACCACTTTTGTATCAGGACTTATGCGTTTTCTGTGCGTCTGTGCGCACACGAATTGGTTTTGCCCCTGGCGACTTTTCGATACAAATCCCTATTATTTTGGGGGACAGCCGAAGGCTTTGCGAATTTGTTGGCGCACAAAACACTACCGTGAAACACAGAACTAATACCGGATCATACTTTGGTACTGCTGCACTACAAGAAATGCTGCGAGCTGAAGGAGAAGGAGCGTACCAGAGTTTATATGCAAGGTCACCTGAAGAAGCTTCTGTGTATGTAGACCGCGCACACCCTCTATGATAGATACTATCAAACCTTCTGTCGTGTGCTATCACTCATACATTTATATTGATAATACCCGCGTCAATGATGCTAATCTATGTATTTTGGCTAGCCGTGCGACGAATTTCACGAATCTCATTCACAGCAGTAGGTCACTTGAGCCGATCCTGCGCCGTTGGCGATTTTCCAGAGAGACAGCGCTGTAAGGAAGACACTACATCACACTTTGCGTATTGTACGCGCACGCTGAACGCTACAGTTAATATCAAGTTGTAATTGACAGAGGGGATAGTGCGGGTTCGCGTCTATAAATCTTAGCACGCTATCCGTCTTAAGTGTCTTAAGCCTTCCATGATTGCCCTCAAAATCATCATCTCGTAGCACTCCAAGAAAATCATCATTCAGAGTAGTTCTGCGGTTTTCGTAAAGCCACCCTACGTTGCAAATAAGCCCACGGACTGTACATCCTCAGCGTCTTCTCGCCGATGACATTGACTTCGACGGCTTTCACCTCGCTGCCAAGATCGACCGTGTCTGTCATGGTCCTACTCCAAAGTCACACACCAACTTCTGTTCCAAAAGTCACACACCAACTCGACTAAGTGCGGTCACAAGATTGTCAAATAGATTCTTAGTTACTAGCGCTTGTCTCTAATTACTAGCAGTTGTCGCTAATTACTATCACAATTAAATCAAGTATGCATCCGTATGTAGGGAAGCTATATAACTACCCAATAGGACACCAACATGTTCCGGACCCCTGCAGAACGTCTCTTTCATTTCATTTCTTGATTTCACTCGTTCCAGAGACGAGCGACAACGAAGCCAGCACACTACCGTTCACTGGAAAGGATTCCAGTTCACCAAGTCTCACGTATCCGGCCGAAAGACGACATATCGTTGCAGCTTTTACCGAGACAGATACAATTGACCAGGTTGCACAGCCAAAATCGACGTGATGAGCGAAGGACGTGTTACCGAGATCCGATTCCCGCACACGTGCGGGGGCGAAGTCATCGTCATATCGTCCGATGATGATGACGCACACCCCACATCATCCCAGCTGTCACTCGTGACGTGAGCTTACTGATGCATTAGCAGTACAGCAGGTTAGCGTGCTCCCATCTAGAATTTGGGAGCTGAGTGGCCACGCTCCCAGACCCAGACACCGATGGAGAAACCAGGGCCTAACGAGCGCCGCACCTTGTTTCCCAACTCGCACCTATCGCTCGTGCATTTAACTCACTCGTGGGGCACGTTGGAGACCAATAATACTTAAAGTGGTTTGGATGATAGGGCCTATCTTCGCCTCGGCAGTGCGCTTTGGCAACCAAGTAAGCGCTTCTCGCGAGTTTGTTCATGCCGTGGACGACGATCATGGCTTTGGAAAGCAACAAATGGTTAGTTACAAGGGCGTTGGAACACGCGCCTCGCTTGGTGACGAAGCACAGGAACAGCGCGTGAAGAAGAAGCGCACGACGTTCTCAATGAATAGTCTGTAGTTAACGCCCGAGTCTCGCGCTTGGTTTGGCGTCTCCCACAAGTTCGGGATCAGTTCACGATTGACAGCGTGACTCGTGGACTGTCTCGCGAGCAGGTCATTAGACGAGTCTACCGCGCACGACGTCAACATTTCGGTGGTTCATCTACGGACAAGTCGAAGTTCCTCCTCTGTCACGAACTCGTGACGGTAGCAATTTTTTCCAGTTCAACTTTACTTACCCTGGAGATACGCGTGCTGAACGTGTGATTGGTTGGGGGCATCCAGCTCTCATCCGTCTAATAACGTACAACAACGTCTCCCTTTTCATCGACGGAACCTTTCACTGTGTACCCTCCGTCTTTTACCAGTGCGTCATTATCATGGCGTACGACCGCGGTTCTCGATGTTTCGTTCCTTGTATGTGGGTTCTCTCTACCGCCAAAACTGAGTGGAGTTACTGGCACGTACTGCATTGTGTCCAAGTGGCCACCGGCATGAACATGGTGCCTGGCACCGTGACTTGCGACTTCGAGCAAGCCCTCATCAACGCAGTTCGTGACCAATTTCCGGACAGCACCATCGTGGGGTGCCTATTCGCTATATGACCTTAACGGGTCATTTGTACCCTATTTACTTTCTCTCTCTAAAATAACAATAAATATTCCTCTAAATGTGATTTTCATGTTTTCTTGCTCTATTTCATCAATTTTTGTTTCTACATATTTAGAGTAGTTTAAAGCATTTTAACTGTCTCTAAGCTGAGAAGAGTATTCTTTCTTCCTCATGTAAGAGAATCACTCTCTAAGTGAATTTTCATGTATGGTTTTCACTTCTTCAACCACAGCACCTCTAAACTCTCTTAAAGACGAAGCAACAAATAATTAGATATTTCATCGACGGGTCATTTGCACCATATCGTCTCATATAAGAGAATCACTCTCTAAGTGTATCTTCATGCATCGTTTTCATTTCTTCAACCATAGTATCTCTAATTAGCTATCATACGATTCAACAAATAACTAGATATTTCATCGACGGGTCATTTGCACCCTAGCCTGATATAAAAACAATTGGTCCTGAACAAAAAAATATATAGTATATAAAAGAACATGGCATACGATAAAGATAGTTACCAAGCCAAGCGCGAAGCATGCCTTCGCCGACAAAAGGAATACTATCAACGGAAGAAAGAGGAACGCAAAGCGTATCAGAAAGACTACCATAAGAAAAACGGCGGAAACATTAAGAAAGTTATCACAAGGGTCGAAGTACCATCCTAAAGAAATTTATATTTTTTCCCTACCTCACGCATAAAATTTTTCTATCTTAAGCGAAATCCATTGTAATATAAAAATAATTTGAGCCTATTTTAGTGTTAGTAATTCCTCAAGTTATCCGTAAAAAAGCGAAGCGAACTTTACAAGTTTGCAAAGAATAACAACCTAAATGTCGATTGGAGAGACACTACCTATCGCATGGAGA
>KV744478.1:0-20025 GCA_000468175.2 Phytophthora cryptogea
TACGTCGTAAAAGGAGCGCTGGTTTTCGTATCCGTCAATCGTGTTCTCGCCGATATTGCACCCGAACTCTCCGAACATCAGTGGACGAGCATAGCCAACCTCAGCGTACTCTTCCATGAGTTTCTTCAGGCCGGTGGATTGCGAATACTTTGTGTGAGTGGCAGGGTCACACTCGACGTACGGGTTGAACCCCATCCTGGTGATTCATGAATTCATGCGGCACAATACACAAGTTAATCTCAACGAGACAAAGGAACTTCTCTACAGATACGTATTCTTACCATTCTGCGCGCGTATTCTCATCATCATCTGCCGCACAATCGTAGTACGAAATCCACTGAGAGCGAGGAGGGATATCTGCGATGTCTAAACCCAACGGAACTTGACGCACTGCACTAGAACAACTTGCAGCGTAACTTCGCATATCCCTCAAGAACGCCTTCACACACGGAGCTGTCGTGGTACCATCAGCACCATTCTTCACTTGCAAGTTGTTTTCGTTGCCCACACTGAAACCAAGAGTGTTATCGTACACAGCGAACGCATTGTAGACCATTTGTCCTCGAGTGAACAACTCTTCAGGGTAGCAGCTCGGAGGCACGAGGTCCTGCACGGAGCAATTTTCACAACTGTAGCAGAAAACGTTTTCAGGGTTAGAAGTGGCTGATCAATGACACAAAGCAGTATAGTTTAAACTCACGGTGCAGTCATGCCGATGAGAACGTAGATACCAGCTTTCGAACACGCGCACATGAATTTATCATGGGAGACACTCGGGTCAATCGAGTACAAACGAATCGTGTTCACGCCCAGATCCTTCATCACCTCCAGGTGCGGTTTCCACACAGATTCATGTTCATCAGCTGCCCAGTCATAGTTGCCTACATCAGCTAGTTCACCACTGTTGGGTCTTGGGTAGTAGGCCATTCCTTTCATGCGGAACTCGAGTCCGGTGTCGGAATCGAAGAACTTGTTTCCTTTGGTGATGATCGGTGGTAACCACGCAGTTGTCGGTGAGATTGCGACGGCGGTGCAAAGTGCAACAGCACAGCAGAGGGCGCGGATACGTGAGCCAAGCATCGAGAAAGGAAGAACTTGAATGGGAGCTATCGCCAGCAGAGCCGAAATTGTGGAGTGCTGGAAAGTGACTACATTCGTCCCCTTTCCACGAATGCCTCTCGAAAGAGGACAGGCGATGAGGTACAACACGAAATGCTTTGAAAAGACGCAAACGCAATGGCGTAGTGTTAGTTATTCACCACAGTTCATCCATTACATGAAAACGCGTTAACCACGCCAAAACCGCTGGAGTGCTCTAGAAGACGGACAGGGCAGTGGCAGCCATGGTCGCCACCGACAGTACAAGTGCCGCAGCAGAGGCCGTGGAACCGGCACCACTGCTGCCCTGCGTAGCATCCGTGATGGGCGTGTCGCTGTTTTCCTCGTTCGTGGGTGTCCGCTTCTCGCCGACGTCCATACTCGAGGAGAAGTGCTCGTAGGCGTTGGCCTTCTGGCCATTGCACACTGGCTGCGCGATCGTGCACTGCAGAACGGGGACTGCAACAAGTAGAAGCAAATTCAAAGCGTAAGTTCACCAGACGGATCACATAGAGTTTAACCAAGTACACGCACCATCCGGCGTAGGCGGCAGCTCGGACGAGATGTTCTTCGGACACGAAAGGATCGCGTCACGCGTAGGCGTATAGCTGTCGTGCTCGACGGTCGAGTTCTTGGTGGTCGTGTAGGCCGTCTTGAGGTTGTCATACTCCGGGTACGGCGTGAACTCGCACAGAATCTTGTCGTTGTCGCAGTTGTCCGGCTGGAAGTAGCCGACACCGTACTTGCCGGCATCTCCGGTCTTCACAAGAGCTGCACAAACCAAGACACAAATGGTAAGCTCTTGACCATGACAAACTACAAAATGAAATTCACGACGTACTCTTGGTCTCGACCAGGTTGGCAATCTCCGTAGTGAACTCGAAGACGTTGCCACCAACAATCTCGTCCGTCATTTCCTTCTCTTCGTTCATCCACTTAGCCTGTGAACAGTTGAGACGATATCAGCACCGATGCCGTATTGGGTGAACGAGAATATGAACTTACATCGTAGAACGAACGCTGGTTCTCGTAGCCGTCAATGGTGTTGATCCCCTTGTTGCAGCCAAACTCGCCGAACATCAACGGACGGGCGTAGCCCACTTTCGCATACTCCGACATTAGCTTCTTCAGGCCCGTCGACTGTGAGTACTGCAAGTGGGTGGTAGGATCACACTCGACGTACGGGTTGAAGCCCATCCTGTTGAGAAGCAACAACAAGAGTATGAGTACCAATTGACTACGATGGTGATGCAGCGAGCCACTTACCATTCAGCACGCGAGTTCTCGTCGTCATCAATGGGGCAGTCGTAGTACGAGATCCACTGCTCACGAGGAGGAATGTCGGCGATATCAAGACCAATCGGCACCTGTCGCACGCTTCCAGCGCAGCTCGCGGCGTAGCTACGAGTGTCACGGAGGAAAGCCTTGACGCATGGGGCGGTGGCTGTACCATCGGCGCCGTTCTTCACCTGCAAGTTGTTCTCGTTTCCGACGCTGAAGCCGAGTGTGTTGTCGTACACGGCAAACGCGTTGTAGACCATCTGCGCACGAGTGAACAGTTCGTCCGGGTAGCACTTGGGCGGCTTGAAGTCGAGCACCGAGCAGTTCTCGCACCTGTAACACCACGTGACCAATACTTAGATCAATCAACGACCGACAACTCACTCCTATTCAACAACTCACGGTGCAGTGATGCCGACGAGGACGTAGATGCCGGCTTCTGAGCACGCGCACATGAATTTATCATGAGAAATGCTCGGGTCCACCGAGTACAGCCGAATGGTGTTGACACCGAGATCCTTCATCACCTCGAGATGCGGCTTCCAGACATCTTCGTGCGTGTCGGCAGCCCAATCGTAGTTGCTGACGTCGGCCATCTCTCCATCGTTGGGTCTCGGGTAGTACGCCATGCCCTTCATCCGGAACTCGAGTCCCGTCTCCGAGTTGAAAAACTTGTTGCCCTTGGTGATGATCGGAGCGACCCACGCATCGGTCGGGGACACGACGACGGCAGTGCAAAGTGCTGCGGCGGCGCAGAGGCCGCGGACACGGGAACCGAACGCCATTTTTTTTGAGTTGAGCTGAAGGAGTGTAAGTACTGAATTGACCTGAAGGTGTTGAGTCCAGGACGTCAGTAAGTTCCGGTCGCTGAAGCAGCAAATTGGAGAATGACAAGTGCACGGGAGAGCTCTATGAACTTATGCCACGATTTGTGCGCCACAGCCGGATAATGCATGGAGTCGTAGAGACTGAATGGATTTTTCGTTGCTGAGGTCACGTGCGTCGTCGTTTTGCTGTTTGTAGTGGCGATTAAAGCCATCTGCTGGACGTGCCACGGTCTCTGCTTTCGCGTTGAGACGACATCTGTGAAATTGAGACTGCGGCGTAGTCTCTACAAACGCAGAGAGCTTCTGCTTTTGCCAGTTGGGAGAGACTGACGACGACCAACAGCTTGAAGCTCGTGGAGTCGCTATTGCATGGCATTGACAGACGCGATCCCGCTCGACGAACAGGATCGTCTTCTTGTGTACTCACCTCGAAGTGGAGCAGCGATCAGCGGCGCAACATCGCGTTGTGTTTCGAACGGAGAATTAGTCGACGACGGGAGGTGCCGCCACACCACACGTGCCTAGATATGTCACCGAGATCGGAAGCATTCGCCAACGAAGCAGACTCACTGTGGGAGTCTATCCACGTACTTGCCATTGATCAGGACAGCTGTGGAGTTACGGACGCGTCGGCGAAGGAGGTGCCACAAGTTTTGGCGTTAGATTTGATCAACCCGCCATCAAATGTGAGGCACTCAGAGAGGGAGAGCAAGCTTCATGGCGAGGAAGCTGCACATTACCACCGCGATGAAGCACTTGAATCTATAACTGCAGCGCTGGGGCGAGCTTGTCTGAAGGCAACAATTCAGTACTCCTGGTGCATGCCCGCACAACTGGTGAAGTCTGTCACCCAAGCAGTGACGACGCTCTCATTCCTCTTCACTGTTATCATGTTCTCAACTCCGCGTGTCACAGCCTATACTTTGGGGAAATGGCGAAGACCAAGTGTCTGCAAAATGTACTGTCCGCGTTCGACTGCTCCTCTCTCAACGCACTGATTTAAGTGTCTCGATCTCAATGCCTTCCTTATTCCGTGTACACCACATCATCTTCCCCATACATTTCCCCAGTCTAGATTATCTCTTGTCCAGCATGGAGATCCAGCTGAACGCCGAGGAGGAGGAGGCGCCGTGTGCGTCCCCGAGCGCCTCCCACGCCGTGCCCATGTCCTCCCTGTTGTCTACCGACGTCTCCACACCCCGTGACGCGTCCACCGCCGCCGAAACCGCGTCGCTGCCGTCCCGTTCGGGTCTTTCCAGCCTCATGAACTCGCCCAATACCGAAGAAGAGCGAGACGACGTCGTTCTGAGCGCCAGCCAAGAGTCTGAGGCCGCTGCCACCAATGGAGAAGAAGACGTGGACATGGACGAGCCCTCGACGCTCCCCAAGCTGCAGAACGCCGAGCTGGAGACGCTGCAGACGGAGCTCCACGCGGCGCTGCACAAGTTCTGGAGCGAGACGGCGCCCGCCCCCAAGAGACAGAAGAAGAGCAAACACAGTCGACGAGCCAAGGCCAACAGCAGCAGCAGTGCAGCCGAGATGCAGGTGCACAAGCTCCTGGACCAGCTGCAGCGCTCTGTGAACACACAGGTCGCCAAGATGGACGTCTTGCAAGGCGCTGTGAAGCTCGCGCTGGCCTTCTGTGAGGTCCTGAGCGAGAGGGACTTGCTGCAGAGCTTATTGGTGCTGGACGCCGACGAGAAGGTGGAGCTGGACAAGACGGTGGGCAACCTGCCGACCAAACCCATGTATGGACAGGTGGTGGGCGTGCTACGACGAGCTGTGCTGACTGCAGGAGAAGCGGCGGGGAAGGAGCTGTTGATGCAGGTGCTGGAGTGGTGTCTGGCACGATCGACACCGACGCATTGGATGTGGATGCTGGTAGCCATGTCACAGATGAACTCGTACTGCGTGCAGGAGTTCCTGTTCCACGTGGCTATTGCGAGGTACGATGGAGATAATGTGGAGGAGGTAAAGCAGTTCCTCCCCGTGCTGGAGTTCCTGGCGGGAAAGTATCCCGCTCAAATGGTGGACATGCTGCGGGATGTACTGGAGCAGTGCACATCAAATGACCAGGTCTCGATTGGACGGGAGCTTTCAGTTGTGGACACAGTAACTCGGCTTGTGGCTCTGGCGAGTGATTCCGCTGTCCTTGTGAGTGTCTGTGATGACAACCTTCAGTGGATTGTTACGGAAGAGTTGGTTATGACACTGGCCAGCAAGTTTGAAAAGGGTGAAGAGACAAATGGCAGCGGGAATGGGAGTCATAGCGTGAACGGTCTAGAAGCGCAACTGCTAACGCTTCTCTGCAAGCGAAGTGCAGAGCTACCGAACTCGGGATTTCAGCTGCTGTTGCTGCTTCAACGTTTATCTGTATTAAAAGTGGACTCTCGAATTGTAGCATTGGTGGACTCTTTTAAGCGGAAGGTTCTTGAGCTTGCTGGGTCGGATTCTTCCTGTGCGTTCGCCCAAGGGATCTACCGTTTTCTCCCTTACATTTGTCAAAGTACGCTTCGACTGCTTCAGGCAATGACCCCAGCTGAAGAATCCGACGATAGTATGGGGGAGTCAAATATTGATGTGAACATCCCCAGAGAAACAGCTCACGAACGCTTTGATGAATGGAAACAGTGGTTATGCTTACTTGCTCAGTCGATTTCGCGGAAAGAGGTAACAGAACAATTGATCAAGGCTGAGTTAATGCTGGCTGAGTTCAATGAACTACCTCTCGCTGTGCCGTTTACCACTGTACAGCCCGCTGATCGTGCCTTATGTGAGTTGCTGACATCACTTTTAACGCCGGCATCGCCCGAATACGTTGCGTTTGTGCGCAACATCGTTCGTGAATGTTATTCCGCTGCACCGCGAGCACGAAGACGAATTCTCGGTATTGTCCAGACACTTCTCAACTTGAATGACTGCGATGACTATTCTACGGCAACCAACGATCTACCCGTCTCTTTGTCTGCGCACCAAAGCAAATCGTGCATGCAGCAATTAGCCCAGGCGAAGAGCTGGAAGGATAGTTTAGATTCGTTCGAACTGTGGAAGGGTGTCCGCGGAGTGAAGTTTTGGGAGAGTTTCTTGGATCTGTCTCGGTCGAAGGATTCGCTGGTTGCTTCACGCGCACTCTCTCTTTTGTCCCGAACACCATTTCTGTCTCTCGAAGACCCAAGTTGGCAGTATCGCTGTATGCGAAAACTGACTGGCGTATTTTTCTCGTTGCTGAGGCAATATCGTGCGGATCTCGTTTCGAAAGAGGAGAATTCCCAAAGGGAATTGACTCTGTCCGACGATAGCAACTTGCAAAACCGCCTTCAAACCTTGAAAATGATCCTGTTCCGCATTTTGACTCTGGATGGCGGCGTCGCTCATTACCCATCGTCTGTGTATAGCATGTTCGCGTCGCTGTGGCTTGACGGACTGCTCAGCACAACGTCCGCGACGAGTATCCCGACTCATTTTCCAAATGGTGTCAATTTCGGTGACTTGGAGGCGGACGAGGATGGCGAGTTATTGAATGAGCGCCAAATTATTCGCTGTGAGCGTACTATCAGCTCAAAATGCACAAACCTGCAGTCGTCACAAGTTATTACGAAGGTCCCTGAAGCGAAGTTGGTCTACAGAAAGACGCTTGATTCTTCCTGGGAGCGCGAAATGCATGCAGCACGCGTGTGCAGCGTGTACGCGACAGATATCTTCTCGCAGCTTCTCGGTTCCACTGGCACCGCTTCCAGCTTGCTGTCAGAAGCGCAGGCAAAATCGAAAACGATGCCGAACGCTGAGGAGGACGATCAGATGGAGCGTCGACTGAAGATTGTGGTAGATATGCTGTTGGATCGGGTCGTTCCATGCTGTGGTATTCCAAACGACGACACCTACAAGGATATGCTTCCCAACCGTTCCAGCTTTGATGTGGACCTCCGAGTAGAACAATGGCTAAACCACTTCCCAGCGTTTCTGCCGCTACTGCGTACGGTGATTTCCACGTCAACCGCTCTCAGCTCTTCTCAGCTGCTGCGGCTCGTGCCCGTGTTCAAGTCGGCACTGATCGTGCTGCTCGGCCACTGGAACAGTGTCAAGGGTGAACTGAGCGTGGAAAACGTCGATGTGCCGCCTTACATGCGCAACCAGAACCAGTTGGCGCTCACTTGCGAGTTGATGCGGCTACTGCGCGCGACCAACTGGCTGCCGGTGCCTTTGGGTAGGACGGCGGAGCTGCTGCCGTTGACGACTCCCGCCGACATTCGCTCGATTCTCTTCAGCTGCTGGTTCTACCTGTCCGACCATCCGCCGCGGAATGGATCTCGCGCTCCGACGCCTGCTACGTCCGCGACGACGTCCCCCATCTCGTCGGGTTCATCTCCTGCAGGTTTCAGCATTTCAGGCTTGTCCACGGGCGGCCCCACGACCGGTTCCAGCCACCCGCCGATCGAGTTTTACCTCATTCCACTTCGCAAAGCGTTGCACCGCAACATCCGCAAGATCGGCGCCAAGTATCCGCTCTTCATGTGTCCGTAGCAACAATACATACACTTACCGGTTGAAGTGGGGTCGTCATGTAGCCATGTTCCACTTTCCTGGTACACTTGTGTCCGTTGGTCGCAACGGCCGTTCATATCCGAATTGTATCAATGGAGCTGCTGCTGGTGCGCATCGACCACTTCCGGGACCGCGCCACGTACGTCTCAGAGCTGCGCGCGTGGCTGCAGGAGCTGCAGATCGTCGACGGCCGCTTGGTGAGCATGGGGGACGTGCAGCTGCTGTTCGTAGCGGCGTCCGAGGCGCAGAACGAGCGGCTGCTGGCGTTTTATGGCTCTCGCAACATCGACACCAACAGCCACGGAGAGCGCTGCGTGGACAAGTTCATTGACGTTTTAGGGAGGAAGAAGGTGCAGCGCAGTAGCTGCAAAGGGTTCCTGGAGATGAACGTGCTGGTGAGAGTGGAGAGGGAGTGGAGATACTTTTTGTGTCAATGGAGATTCATGGCCGTTGTTTATGTTGCTGCTTGTAGAGTCCGACGTTGCTGCAGAAGGTGCTGGTGCACGAGTGGCAAGCGGAGCAAGAGTGGATGGACACGGCGCTGGCGACGAAGCGCACCAAGGCGTTTCTGGAGTGGAAGGAGGCGGCCAAGGCGGCTCGCAAGGAGAGGAGGAAGAGAGAGGGGCAGGAGAAGCAGCACGAGAGAGAAGTGAAGAAGCTGAAACGCGAGCAGGAGGCTGCAAAGAAAGTTGCGGAAGACGCGGAGAAGGCGGAGGAAGGAGCAGAGGAGGGGGTGGATGGAGAAGAGGAGAAGATAGTGGTTGCGCAGGCTGCAAAGCCAGTTACGAAGGCGTCGCCACCACAGAAGAAGCAGGAGCAGAGACCCCAGCAGCAACAGCAGCAGAGACCTGGGCCGAAGAAGAACAAAACTAACAGTAAGAACAAGAAGCGGCATAACAAGCCCGCTACGAGAGTAGAATCCTAATAAACGCACCTGTCCAAGCCATACAGTTATGATGAGGCAGTAAATGCTGTAAAAAAAATTGTATGAACGCGCGAGAAACTTTGTACATGCACTCTAGGTGCTCTTGCAGCACACGCCTATCGTTCCTTGGCCTAAAACATGAATATCTGGTTGTCGTTGAAGCCAATTTCCTTCAGCATCGTGCCCACCGATTCGTCGAAGGCCGGCGGTCCACAGTGAAAAGCAGCCACATCGGCCGACGCCTTCGGCAACAATTCGGCAAGCGTTTCCTTATCAAGTCGCTTCCCCGTACAGAACGAGCCCAGTTCTTGGGCGTCCTTTTCGCTTGCTTCGTGAAGAACGTGGTGAATCTTAACGCGATCGATGAACATGTTGGTCAGCGGTTCCAGCTGTGTAAGCGCGATAATGTGCGCCAGCGAGTGGTTACAGTCCACCAGCGTGATCTTGGCCGCATCCTTGCTGTTTTCCATGACGGCGCGGATTAACTGCAGCATAGGCGCAACGCCCGTGCCAGCAGCAACCATGACAACATGACGAACGTTGGTCAGCTTCGGTTTGCCACCGACAGTGACAACTCCAGCTTCTGGGTAGCCAAGCACTCCCTGCGGCCCCAACATCTCCACGGTCGCGCCAATCGCCAACCCATCCAAATAGCTACTCATAATTCCGTCCGGGTACACCTTGATGATCAGGTCGAAGGACGCTGGTTGGGAGAACTTGGACGTCGGGGTGAACGCCCGCTCAATCATCTGTCCGTTGATCTTGGCGCGCACTTTAAGGTGCTGTCCCGGGGTCTCCAGTCCGAGCAGTTTATTGCCCGGCAGCTCGAACGTCAACTTGATTGTCTGATGCCCCACTGTCTGTTTGAACGCGAGCGTGAACGCTCTCCATTGGGTCTTGTCCAGCGCGTACTTGGACTCTGCGGTGGCTGTGGTCGTCACGGACTCCGGGTCCAATTGGCCAATGTAGCACTTCTCCAGCATGCTGTGGCCATTGACCCACGGGTGTTTCTCATTGAAGAGGTCGGTGCAGTCTCCTCCAGCCGACAGCAGCAGGTCTGCGACGCCTCCCGGGTGGAACTTGAGGTACGGCGTCATGTTGTACACTTTGCCGTCCAGCACACTCCAGCAATCTTCCTCCGTGTTGTGCAGAATCACTTCCTCCATTGAAATGGCGCGACGAGGAGGTCCCCCACGCAGTCCCGACAAGTCCTGACCCGATTGACACAGTCGCATCCAGTGCTGGCAATGCAAAAAAGGAGGTTATAAGTGGCTAGAAAGTGTGCAATTCGGAGCAGGAGGCAGCACGCACCAGTTGGCTGTAGCCCGGAGGCAGCGCCACCTTATTGCGGCGCTGGATCATCGTCGGACAGCCCCCCATACTCGTACAGTTATTATACTTATGTGAACAATTTGTTTTCTCTTGAAAAACTGTTTTCGTCAATTGTGTGGAGGTACGTAATCATACAACATGGCTACACGTACGAACGAGAAGCGCTTTAGTGTACAGACGAGTGTGAAGTGTAAATTATTTCGGTTAAACAATTTCTGCTTCAAATAACCTGCGCAAGCTCATCGCGTAGATTGCGGAAGCCCGCGAGCTCGTCATCGAACATTGACGTCGGCGCTTGGGTGTCTTGTTTGGCCTCGTCCGACACCTTGCTCGATCCCTCGGTCGCTGCATCAGCAAGTGTCGGTGTAGAAATCGCCAGGCGTGGAGCGTTCTTCAGTTGGTGGAGGAAATTGCCCACTGACGCACTATCCAACGAAGCCCCAGCCGAATGGTTGAGGGTACTGCCGGCGCCCGTTGACTCCGAGTCTGCGGCAGTGGTAGCACTGGACCCGATTGCAGATCCACCGCCGATCGCAAAGGGCAAAATCATGTCGTCGCTGTCTGCTAGACCACCATCGTGGCCATCACTGCCATTGTCGACACTCCCAGACAAAGACAAGAAGCGAGGGCGGCCACCAGACGAGCTACCGCCCGTACCAACCAGCGCCAAACCAAACGCGTCCGGCGTGTCCGGAGATATCCCCCACGCTGTAACACCGCTATCGCTGAAATCGGGGGAGAATCCGCGCGCCTTCGCCGAGATCAGACCTGCCGACGACGAGAAAGACGAACGCTTCGCGCCTTGGAGCCCATGCTGGAACTGGTCCGTCGTAATAAAGGTAGGCGCATTGCTTGAACCTGACCGCAGGTAGTTCTTGCTGTACGAATAGCCCGGGGATGTAGACAGTAGCTCACATGGATTCGCTTGAAACGGAGGGCTTGACAAGAACATAGGCATACCGTCCGACGGTGACTGTTGCGCCAAACCGGGACGAATGGTGATCGCTTCAGTCTTCGCAGTAGTGTTTACTGCTGCAGTAGCAGCTTCCGAACACGCATCACCCTGGACACCTTCTGCCTCCGTGAGAACCGTAGTTTGCGTGTTCATGCTGTTCGATTCGCCACTGTCACTAGAGACGAATGCTCCGTTGAATGAGCTCTTTCTGCGCCTCGGCAAGTACTGCTGCAATGGAGAAGGCGAGCCGCTGTCCAGAGTGAAATTATCCAGAGACCCTGGAGCCGGATGGCTTTCATTCCCAGTAAGAAAAGGTTTGTGAGGCAGCGATGGAGATGTGCGGCTATTGCGGAGCAATGACATAGACTTCGGGTGACGAGGTGGGGTCGACAATCGATGGTACGCAGCATTGCTATTGCTCGTCGGTGGCTCATCATGCAAAGAAGACTGAGACGCTTGCAAGGCGTTTTCAGTATCCTGACGACTTGCACTTCCTTCCCAAAGCTGCTGTTGTCGTTGCTGGAAGGCAAGCGACGGTGAAGACGTATGCTGCTGCTCACGCTCAATCGCAACATTTCCGTAACCATAGGGTGCTGCAGTAACATTTGGGTTTGCTGCTGCTCCCCGCAGTCGAGCATCGTGCTCGCCTCCATACGAATGCGCATGCTGAATATGCTTCGCGTCATTGTGTTCATCGTATCCAGCATTCGCAGCTCCATCTCTACTGCCATCGCCAATGATACCCCCTTTACTGCTAACCCGCGGGATGGCCATAGGCTTCGACATTCCTGGTTGAGTCCGTACGGTCACTTCTGGGTCATCAATTCGGTTATCATCCACAGGGCCCGTGCTGCTAAATTGCTGGTGTTGAGGGGTAGACATCGGGATAGAGCGTGGGGTTGATCGCCGACGCTGAGGAATAGCAACATCTCCTCCAAACTGCTCCGCATCACTGACTGGAACAAAAGAGTCCGATCGTAAATCGGTCACCCTCATCGGAGAGTCCGCCATTGCGGCACTCGTGCTGGATTGTACCGGTGCACTAGCAGGTACCAACTCCGGAGATCCCGGCACATAGTCTTGAATAATAAAATTGTCTTGAAAAATACGCGATGAAGCCGCTTGTTCCTGCCGTTCCGTAAATTGATCACAGTCACGACGATAGACCGCCGCCACTTTCAGAAACCCAAAGGGTGCTGCAATAGGAATAAAAGAATAGGCGCTCGTTGCCACACGCTGCGTCTCAAATGCCCTTGCTGCATCGGTCGCCGGAGCTGCGTGCATCGTGTAGCTGAGCATCGAAGGGTACGACTGCGCAAACAACCGATGCGCTGGAAGCTGCCGCATGAACGAGAACAGCGCTCGCAGCAACACACTAATCCTCTTGCAAACCTCCTTCAGTTGCTGGATCACGTCCTGTGTCGACCCCAAGTGGGCGTTGGAAGCTTCTCCTTCAGCTGCAAAGGTGACGCTCCAGCGCTCCAGCAGCACCTTCTGGCCGTCTCCGTCCCAGAAAATGTCAATGGCCAGAGGCAGCCGGACGTCCTCTTTCCAGGCGGCCATAGCCTCTCTCACCACCTGCACCTCCTCAATATCCAGATTAAATCTGGCTCGACGACTGCCGCGGCGCACGTCCGGCTCGGCCTGGAAGTTCACGCGGCTCTGGACGATGAGCTCCGCCGCCTTGTACAGGAACTCGAGCACCACTTGCTCCGTCTTGGCGCGTCCGGCTGCAGCAGCACAAATAAGAAATAAATACGTAATCATTTTTTTTAGAATCGTTAAGAAATTATAAGAATTAAGGAACTTCTTACGTACTGGAAGACCCCGAAGAGCGAGGCGGCGGCGCCCCGTACCGCACGTTCTGGCGGCCGCCGGAGCCTGAAAATTGCTGGGATGAAGGGTGCGATCCGCGGCCTGCGAGCGACATGTCCACGGACGACATCATAGCACGCGGACGGCGACGAGAAGACGGAGGAGCGACGTCGTTCTTCCTCTTCTTCGCCGCGGAATTATTATCAGTGAAGAAGGTTTTGGGTTTGGGTCGAAAAGCTGAAAAATATTGATTTTTCGATTTTAGACTTTTTAGGAATTGCAAATGTCGTATGTCGTATTAATAACACTTGAACCAACCAGCGTTGGCCACTTATGTTGTTGTTAGCTTAGTGAGCTACTGGTATTTCTTGACAATACTGGCCGAACTGGTCAAAGTTTACAGTGCTAGCACATGTATTACGGTAAAGCCTGTGAAAGTCGACACAAACTTTAGCTGGACATTCAGTTGTGGTCCAAGCAGCGAAATGTAGCCATGAATCGTTTTTCAGCCAATTGCGAGCCCGCCTGATTTCTTTCTGCTTGGGTTCGCACCACTCGCCCTCCGACCGCCGTCTTCTCTCGGCGTGCGTGTGTCCTCCGACGTCCACCTCAACCACCCGATACGACCATCATGGACACCATCGTCTTGTGTCGACGGAGGCGCAAGTTGCAGCTTCTGGCGGTCTCTACAGCCCTCGCAATGGGCGGAAACGCCGCCACACAGACAGTTCCCAGCGGGAGCGACGTTCTCGCGCGTTGCGAGGGCCTCCAGAGCAACACAGCGGTGCTGACGACGCCTACACAAGAAGACCTGCCCAGCGACGTGGCAGCCACGCTGTCCGCGTCCTCTGACGTGCTCTGGAGCGACCTGGACGACGTGGCGAAGGTGGGACTGCTCTGGGCACATGGCTACGTGTTTTCCGGCGGTTCCAGCAACGGGGACAAGGCTGGAGACGCTCTACTGGAGGTCTACACTCGGTGCACTGATGGAGCAGCTACTGGGGTGGATATGGCGGACGTGGGCGTCTCGTACGACGACTTTACAGGCCAAGGAAGTCAATGTGAAGCGGCGAGCTGCGGCTCGTACGAACAGGCCACCAACAGCAAGTGTGTGGCCAATGTGACCAGTGCCATTCAGTGTGCAGTAGACGGAGCCTCTACGACGCTGCAGGCGGCCAGTGACGTGTCGTTCTGGTCCTCGGCGTCATCCTCCAGTACCATTCCTTATCCACAGGTTTTCCAGCATACTATCACACTGAGTGACAAGACGGAGGCGCTGCAGGTGTATTCTATCCACATGCGCAATAGCGATGTTGGTACTTCGTGTGGGAACACACTGGATGCTATCATCCCGTGTCTGCGGCTGGAGGACGTAACGTCGTCTGGAAGTGGTGCTTCAGGGTTCTGCAAGCCAGAAGTCGACACAGCTGCCGTGAAAAGCTTCTTGGGATCGGTTAGTACGCTACAGGTGAACAATCAGTCAGACGGTAGCTCGTCCAGTGGCGGAGACAGCAACATGGCGCTGATTCTTGGTGCGGGTATTGGCGGCGGCGTGCTTCTTATCATCGTCATTTTGACCATTTGCTACTGTTGCCGAAAGAAGAAGATGCAGAATACACAGCGGCCGTCCGAGACTGCAGCTATAGGGACAGCACCAGAGCTCACACAGTCCCAGACAACTAGTGCAACACGATCACGATTGGGATTCATCCCTCGAGTGATCGGGCGACGCAAAAAGAACAACGACAGAACCAGCGATGTCTCGCCAAGCGCTGCTACGAACGTCAATGTGCAGACGAATCGAGGAAGAAGGTCGTCGGGGTACACGTTTGGAAACGCTAGTAACCGTGACGAATCAACAGCGTATGGGCGTCGGTCATCAATGGCTGGCACTGTGGTGGGGGCTTCCGCTGGAGGCAAAACAGTCAGCGAGTACTGCAACGAATCAGAAATTCTGACCGATTTCATGCAGGATCCAGAGGTATTCACGAAGCGCATTGCGTACGACGAGCTCACGTTCCTGCGCATGTTGTCCAAGGGGGCGTACGGTGAAGTGTGGCTTGGACAACTGGAGACACGGCACGTGGCGATCAAGCGATTGCTACCGGAAAAATGTCAATTCACAGCCAGTCTGGAGCAGTTTGCTGGAGAAATCCAGCTCATGTGCGCTTTGCAGCACCGCAACATTGTTTCGTTCGTCGGTGTGAGCTGGAACCGGCTGCAGAATCTATGCGCTGTGGTGGAGTACATGGAGGCGGGCGATTTAGATAAGGTGCTCGAGAAGAACCGAGAGAAGTTCTCATGGCAGCGCGAGAAGATTTCGATCGCAATGGACATTGCAGAGGGTCTAGTATACTTGCATTGCCTGCGGCCTGTCGTGGTGCACCGCGACCTCAAGTCGAAGAATGTGCTGCTCAACCGCAAGTACCATGCAAAACTGAGTGACTTCGGCGTCAGTCGCAAGACGCACGTGAACGAGACGATGACGTCTGGAGTAGGCACGCTGTTATGGACAGCACCGGAGATCATCGAGGGCAAGAAGTACTCGGAGAAGGCAGATATCTATTCGCTGGGCGTTGTGCTCTCAGAAATGGACACGTGCGAGCCCCCGTTCTCTGATGTGACAACCGACAAGGGCGAGCGTTTGCCAGGCATGCAGCTGGCTCAGCTCGTGCGTCTGGGCAAAATCCGAGTGTCCCTGCGAAAAGATTGTCCGCCCAACCTTCGGAAGTTGGTCATGGACTGCACGCAGCTAGACGCGGATGCTCGGCCCAGCTCTATGCAAGTGGCCTTCACTCTCAAGAGTATCATCGCCCCAACGTTGCGCTTGTCATCGTCGACGGCAACGACAGCGTCCTCATCCTCCACACTCAGTGGCAGCCATACCACTGCTGGACAAGCCCTCCAACGGCCACCGCCTTCCGTCAAAGGCAGTCGTATGAACTAAGCAGTATTCTGAGCAATAGAATCGCATTCCAACACATGCACGYGCTGCCTCGAAGTCTAGCTTGCATTTTGCACCTCTTGCAATGATGCCCTTACTTTCGGAAAATGGTGYTCACCTCGTCCTGGTAAAAGTGGCCTTGCCGCCTTCGCTTCCCCTTCTTCTTCTCTCGCCGTAGTCGCTGGTGCTCCTTTTTCGCAGTCGCTTGGGCACGTGTCGATTTCTCTTCCAGCGCGAACTCGAGGTCTTCTATGTGCTCGTAAATGAAATCTATCAGTGTGTCGACGTCCATACCGACAGGAATGAGGATGCCCATGCCCATTTCGGGAGCTTCTTCGTCCCAAGACACCTGTGGCTCTTCCATGTCTGCATCGGCAGTCACCAGGAGCGTGATCTTGTTCCACACGAGGCTGTGCAAGCGCAGCTCCATGAAGTTGATAAGCAAAAAGTTGGCAATCCAGTGGTACGCGCTCTTCTTCATGTGCGGGTCGCTGAACTTTGGCAGAAAAAGTCGTGATTGCAGGAGGTTGGTGAGCACAGCATGCTGCGTCGCTACAAGAAAGCAAATAGCAAGCAACTTAGTGCGCCACCACACTTCACAGATACACCGCACAAGACTTACTCGGTCCGTCCTCCAAGCCCGTCGTCGTTTCCTGCACAATGTTCTTCTCATGAGTCAGCATCGCGTGGAAGAGCTTGTCGAACTGCTCATGCTCCTTCTTCCTCGCCTTGTTCTGCTCTGCAGCTCGAATCCCATGCTTGTCCACTTGATCAGCCACTGTGTCTTCTTCCGCCAGCCATTCCGCCAGTGCCGTCGTCTTGGTCTCGTCCTCTTCTTCCACCACAAGCGGCACCTGAGCCACTTCGAACAAGTCCTGCAAGATCCGCTTCGTGGTGCGTTGCCACTCCCTGGCAAAAGGCGCTTGCAGCGCAGCTTCCGGGTCTGTCCGAACACTGGGCGAGCGTCCTGCATTGGTCAGCGTGCGCTTCACCAGTCGTCCAGGCACCTCCACCGTGTACTTGACCTCCAGGAAGGCGTCCCCGTGGTCCAAATCGTCCACCGGGACGTGGAAAACCAGTGGAAAGCGCACCGGCTCCTCTGCAACTGCGTGGCGACTCTCAGTGAGCGCTAAAACCTGCTTCCGCGCGTTAAACGCGTCGTTGTTGCAGCCGGACGTGGCCAACTCGAGGAAAACGTTCAACTGCTTGAGTGCCTGCTCGTTCTCCTGCGCGAGCGTCGGCGCCTGGCGCTGCACCGTGTCGGGGTGCAGTCGCAGCAGCAGTGGGGACACGTACAGCGTCAGGTTCAGCCCCTTGACGCGCCGCACGCTCGACAAGCAGCGGCGTAGCAGCATCGGAGCTCCTCGATGATACATGAGTGAGTGGCTGGGGAACGAATCTGTGACGTGTGAAAAAGCTGTGATGTGTGAAAAAATGTGACGTGTGAGAATCTGCGACGTGTGCGAAAATGACAAGCAGTTGATTGTCTAGGGCTTTACGAGCTTTGAGCGATTTTCTGGAAGAGGGTCGCGGTTTGCTCTAGTTCCTCACAGCTTTGGGCTCGTCGACTTGCAATATTTGCTTGTAGGTTTTCGACTCGCTTGGCTACGATGTCAGTCAAGCTCGCTCTTGGATGAACGAGGGACTGCAACGGGTTGGCGTTGATGTCACCTGCGAGACTCGGAGGCTGCGCGAAGCGGAGGAGACGGAAGGCTTCTGCTGCGGCGTACATGCGGACTTTTTGGCTGCGAGCTTGGCGGTTGGTGTTGCGTTTGGCGAGGTGCCATCTCCACGCCTGCTGCACCAACACGGCTGCGCTCTCTTTACGTTGGCGGATGTATCGATAGAATCGGGCGACATCAAGCACCGTTTGCTCTTGAGGAGTCATCTGCAACGTATCGATGAGGACGACGCGCAGTAAGCACGCAATGACCATCCCGCCGATAATTCCTCCGATCGCGATGACGATCTTGCCGCCCAGAGTCCATGGGAACGTGTCGCCGTAGCCAACTCCAGTGATAGTGACGATGGTGAGCCAGAAGGCGTCACTGGCGTTCGTCTCCGTCGGATTGCTCGCCCTAGTTAATGATAATGAGAAGAAAGTTCATTTTTACAACTGTAGCAATTACGCACCGCTCAAAAAAGTTCAATGCTGCCGAAGTGAGGAACCAGTCGATGCCCAGAAGCGTCAACGTCGACTCAAATGGGAACTTTTGAAAAGAAAACTTGACTGTGAGCCAGATCGACGACACATCCACCTGGTGAATGGAGCCTACATGGTGTCAATGCGCCAAATTCAATGAAAGAGAAGTTTTCGCAACGGCTATCAGGATGATTTTGCTCTTACCGATAAGACGCGCCTCGTGCGATGAAGAATTCAAGCCGAATTGGTTGCGCAATACCCGCCCGACCAAATAAACTCGTGCGAATACCATTATGTCTGCAAAATTGAACAGAGTATCGTTCAGCAAACAAAGTAGAGATTAGCACTCAAGCTTCACTTACCCAGTTGATCTAGACACAAAACATCATACTCCTCCCAACGCCATATATGGCGCTCCGCGCTAAGAAGCGGCATGTGAAGCGTGCACACCAGCGCCTCGAGCAGGAATTGACTGCCAGTCAGCCACAACAAAGCATAGTGATTTAAAACAGCAGCTTCATCCGCCTGCTTGTTTAGCATCCCACGAACCTGCGGAGGTCAGAATATGAACTGAAGAACGTAGCGTCGGGAGGTAACTGCTTCGCCATAACCTTGATCTTGCAGACGATTCCTAGCAGCAACACAGTAAAAATGATGAAGAGCTGCACCTCTTGCTCGTCAATAGTACATCGACGTACGGTATCGCATTATCAAAGCAAACAATAACAGCCCCGACGTGCCCGACAGAACCCCTTTGAGTACGATGAATATGATCGAGTATGAGAGCGAGTTGGTCTCCGCGGCCGACGTAAACTCCCTCCCATCTTGCACCAATTGCGCCAACTCGACTCCGAGCAGTTCTCCCTCCACGCTGACGCACACAATGCCGATCACCGCCAACAGCAGCATGAAACTCTCCCAGAACTTCTGCTCCTCTGCCAACTACCACAAAATGATAAAAACTTTATATCACCATTTTCACTTTCTTCTGAAATGAATTGGTGCATTTTGCCACCTTTCGACTGGTATCGAAGCTCCGGATCGTTGCGATCGTAGCTTGCCAGTCGGCGTCATTGGATTGGAACTTGCGTCTCAGCTGGGAGGAATCAGAGGTGGAGGAAAGTGTTGGCATACAGATGAAAAATAGCATGTGAATAAGGACGGACCTGGCGGATGTACGTCGCTCTACGGGACCTGGACGTCGAGTCCGTGGGCATCCGAACGGCCACTTGGTCCATGGTGTTTCCAGTTGAGATCTCGAATGAGATGATACACATAAATGATCCAGAGCTAGAGAATTGAGGCACCAAACAGCACCATCGCAATGAGGCCAACATTTCTGTGAAGGAACAGATCCTACAAAAGCATGGCACTCGTTTTTGTCGTCGACAGTTCTTGCAGTACAAATCCAAATTCATTGCTTTACACGAGGACTCAAAACCTACTACAACGTAGTACAACCGCAACGAAGCTAGCTAGCCTCAGCAGCGACAACCGACGCCAGACAATTTGCTGCCTGCACGCCAGTCTCACTGCGTCACTCACTCCTTGCTCATACGTATGCTCTCGACCAAAAGCTTACTGCTCCATCAACCGACGCTGTGCAGTGCAGTGTGCTGGTCTCGATCTTACACTCACACTCTGACCATCTAAGCCGACGCGGGGGTGGGGACGCCCGCCTGCACGACGTGCGCGCCGTCGCCGATGCGCGTCAGGAAGCTCGCGGGATTCGGCAGGTCCTTGCCGAACTTGTCCACCGGGTAGCCGGTGTCCAGCGTCTGCATGAGCTGCTGTGCGTGCTGCTGCTGCACGAGCGCCAYGATGCACCCGCCGAAGCCGCCGCCCGTCATACGCGCACCGAACACGCCCTCGCAACCGCGGGCCGTCTCCACCAGGTAGTCCAGCTCGGGTGTGCTCACCTCGTAGTCGTCGCGCAGAGACTCGTGGCTTTCGAACATGAGCTTGCCCGCCTCGGCGTACTCGCGCGCGCGGATGTGGTCCACGGCCGCCACCGTGCGCTCGTCCTCCGTGATCACGTGGCGCGCGCGGCGGTACACCACCTCGTCACCCAGCGCCTCGCGCACCGAGTCCAAGGCCGGCACCGTCGCGTCGCGCAGGTGCGTCATCTCCGGGTGCCCGTGGGTCTGCAGCGCCTTGACGGCC